>CAODLS010751468.1:0-17692 GCA_948243855.1 Flueggea neowawraea
AACCCTAAACCCTAAACCCTAAACCCTAAACCCTAAACCCTAAACCCTAAACCCTAAACCCTAAACCCTAAACCCTAAACCCTAAACCCTAAACCCTAAACCCTAAACCCTAACCCCTAAACCCTAACCCCTAAACCCTAAACCCCTAACCCTAAACCCCTAAACCCTAAACCCTAAACCCTAAACCTAAACCCTAAACCCTAAACCCTAAACCCTAAAACCCTAAACCCTAAAACCCTAAACCCTAAACCCTAAACCCTAAAACCCTAAAACCCTAAACCCTAAACCCTAAAACCCTAAACCCTAACCCCTAAAACCCTAACCCCTAACCCCTAAAACCCTAACCCCTAAAACCCTAACCCCTAACCCCTAAAACCCTATACCCTAAGCCCTAAAACCCTAAACCCTAAGCCCTAAACCCTAAAACCCTAAAACCCTTTCTTTTCCCTTCTAAAACCTCCATATCAAGTTCTAGTTGTGGCAAAAACAAAGAGACATCATTCTCTTTGCTTAGAGCCAAAGCCGAATGCCCTAGGTGTTCTTTGGACAGATTTTGTTGTTGCTAGCACATCGTTTTTACCACATAGTTTTTGTGTGTGTGTGAACATAGAGAGGAGTAGCGATTCATAGTCATTTTCATTGGCATCAAGGCGAGGTGAAAGGTACGTTAACTTTGTTTCGGTATTGGCTCTATTGATGTTTACAATTCGGCACACATAGCTCAAAGAAGAAGGTATAAATTCGGCATACATCTTTATTTCTTGTTATTATGTTTTGATTGTGATTTTTTGTGAGTGTAACCTGGCTGGTTTTTGATGAAAAATTGTTTGCTTCCGTTGTGTTAAACCTCTTTTAATGTACATCAAAACTCTTAAGATGAGATGAACAAAGAATACAGTGACTTTGAAATAATTAGGACCAAAATACAATATTGGCCAGTTCACAGGTACACGGTGCCCAAAATTGTAATTTAAGGATTCACACGGCTCACTTTCAATATTTTGTAAAAATTTCAAAATTATGCGATGTATGGTACCAATTTTTCAAATTACATTTTTCGGATTCAATGTTGAATTATTTAAAACTTTTTTATATATTTTTTAAATGTTGTTTCTTTTAAAACGTGAACGTTGTTTATATATTGTTGATATATTATTTATACATTTTTTATATGTTGAAAACCATTTATAAACAATGTATTTTTATATGTTGTTGATACATGTCCATAAATTTGAAAAGTGACGTGCGTACGTACGAAATATTCAAATTGTATATGTAAAAAGCATAAACTTGCCATACGGAATAAATATTACAAACTTTTGTGGATATATCACGTAATTACCATAACAGTATTGGTGGAAGTGATATCTTTCCAAATAAGATTAACAAAATAAAAGGATTTAAATTTAAAATAAAACGTGTATAAGGTATAATAAATATAATCAATCACTGTCAGGTGATAGATAAACAGTCCTGGAAAATAAGTCGGTGGAAAATCCAAGTCAATGAAAAAAATTAGTAAAATTTTCGTACAATAAGGGTAAATTTGTCCAATAAAAAATATAAAAGCTAGGTTAGTAGCTCAATGCCACCATGTGAGATTGTTTCAAAACAGAGAAAATAATTATTATTTTTTTCAGATTCTTAACCTCAATGCAAAAGTAATAAACTTTTAATATAAAACAAGATAGCACCACTGTTGAATGAGCAGTAACGAGGTCAGGTTTTAGAATAGTTATATAGATTTGAAATTTTTTATTTTCATTATTTTCACTAGTCTCATACCAAGATACTACGTATTTGATCCACCGTATATCCTCCTCACCAAGCCATTTCTCATGGCTACTTCATTCACAGAAGATTTCCTATAGTTCCTATGGTGTTTGACAACGACGCACAAGATTGTCATTGAATTTGTTGCTCAAGACATTTTGAATCATCTCAATGATGATAATTAGAGCAGAGCACTTCTATGGACTTTCTTAGAGTAGTTTGATGATATCATTGTTTGGAGAAGGAGACTGCGCAACACCATTGACAATGAAGCTATCTTAGGGCGTGGAAACCAGTTATCAACAGAGGTCTATATCTTCCATAGACCTTATTTCAGATATAGTCAAGGTTTTCTCTGGACACAAAACATCAATTATAGTTGGGGTACTTCTTACCCATCTGTGAGAAGAAATCCACTGATAAGAGAACAATTAGTGGAACACTTGTGTTTCATTAATAACTCACCATTGTCGCCACCAATAAAACTTGCAGATTTACAGTCTCAACCAATTGAAGTCATCATAACTCCTACTACAGTCTCAATGCAGTCATCTACACTTGGAGTTTTTGAATGTCCTTATGAACCAGAGCAACCAGTGCATGATACAACCATGGAAGAACTGGAACATGTAGCACATGTTCAGTAACCACCAGGATTTGACAAGTATAGAGATCCTCCAAAGAACAATAGTGACTCTTCTTCTGAAGAAGAGTATCCATGGCTATATGATGATTGTAGTCCATATTATCATCAACTTCCAGAAGGCAAAGGAACATGGACAAAAGTAGGAAGGCCCCCATCTATACCAAATGATTAAAGCAGAAGATTCTCGGTGGATAAGTGTGTTGTCATAATGCTCTACCTCAACGTGATGTCGTATCTACTTTCGGCTACTTTATGTTAGTGGAGTCACATGTGGTTGTTTGCCACATGATAAAGTAATTTGTCATTTAGTATTATGTGTTATGTCGTGTTGTGTCAACCAACTGTAATGGTCAAGTCAAATGTATTATTAAAGGAATCTAATTCCTTTTTCTTTTTCTTTGTTGGCCATCATAAACATGGCCTCTTTTGTTTGTTTGTAACCACTGAAGTCTATATAAGACTTCATTTGATGAATAACAAGGTAGAAGCAAATTTAGTCCCAAAAAAAAATCAGAATTCTCTCTATAGCTTTTGAAGTTTCTTTTTTCTATTATCATCTGAAATCTGATGAATAATTGAGGGAGGAAATTAGGGTGTGCCAAACGGCCAAGATTCTGTAGATCTGGTCATTACTGTGCATTGACTCCAAAAGACAAAGTACACAAGTAAGTCGTAAGGAGGTGCAACAGTGGAACAATGAGGAGTATTGTATAGTAAAGTGATCAGCTCATGTTTTATTTCTCAATTGTGAATTATATTTCTCCTATTGTTCATTTGTGAATCAAAAATTTCTCAGATTGTTCATTTTTGTGAATTAGGCATGAATTGTTCATTTTTGTTGATTTCAAATTGTTGATTTTAGATTTATTTTTCAAATTGGAGGAAGAAGAACAAAGAGAAAGAGAGGAGTTTGGATGAGAGAGGAGACAGAGTTCAGTAGTGGGTTAAGATTAGATGGCAAAGTCCATGGTTGCAGCAGTCGGCCATGATATGGGTCGTCTTGGTTATACGGGTTTTATGTTTGTGCTAATTGATATATTTTTTAATTTTGATATCTTAAATTTTGTAATTATATGAATAGTATATTTTAAATTTAAAGATTAAAAATAGCACTTTTTCAAACTCAACTTTTAAAAATGTCACATTAATTTTCATATAAATTTAATTTTTCATTTTATTTTCTCAATTTTCTCTCTCGTCTTTTCTCTCTCTCTTTCTCTCTCTCATGTTTTCCTTTCTCTCTCTTCTCCTCTCAAACCCTAGCGACGCCCCTTCCTCTTTCCTCCGCAGCGTCATCCTCTCTCGATCTCCTCTGCGGTGTTGTCCTCTTTCTTCTCTTCTCTTCTCTTCTCTTCGCATTCTCTCTCGATCTCTCTTCGTCGGCAGCAAAAGTGTTGGATTGAGGAGAGCGATTCGGATCGCGTCGATCGTCTTCGTCGGCAGCAAAATCATCTTCGTCGGCAGCAAGTGTCTTCGTCACTCGTTATCGTTGGTTGCAAACGGCGGAGGCTAGAGATGACTATTGCAAGGCAGTGGCAAGCAACTAGGGTTTTTTGAAACCCTAGTTGCAACTAAAGATGATGGTGGAAAAATTGTGCAATCAGTCCTTGAAGTTTTCAGATTTTGTAAAATTAGCCCCTTAACTTTTAAATTTTTAATATTAGTCTATTGTCTTGCAAAATTATTGATAAAATTCTAAAGTTAAGGTTATATTGTATTTAGCAAGAATAATTTTTGTATGATTCACAATGTGTACTATTGTGAACCAAAAAAAATAATACTTGCACACCATTG
Organism: Flueggea neowawraea; assembly: GCA_948243855.1. NCBI lineage: Eukaryota > Viridiplantae > Streptophyta > Magnoliopsida > Malpighiales > Phyllanthaceae > Flueggea > Flueggea neowawraea. Next base: position 4,214 of record CAODLS010751468.1, read on the forward strand.
TGAATCAAAAAAATTATTTTTTTATAAACTATTGTGACATTCATTTAAACTTTTTAAAAAATTGAAATGTGTGAACCATTGTGAAAGTTTACAATAATGTACAATATAATAAACACCATTTTTGTAAATCATTGTGAACGTCAAAATCGACATTGGAAAAAATTGAGGGTAAAATTCGTTTAAAATTGCTAAAAAATTAAACAAATCATTTAGACTTTTAAAAAAATATGAATTATGTGAACCATTGTGAACCTTTTAAAATATAAATTGTGTAAACCAAAAAAAAATTATCACACATGTGAACTATTGTGAACAAAAAAAATTGTTAAATTTGTTGAAAATTTTTAATAAAATAATTAAGAAAAAAATCATTTAGTCTTTTTTAAAAATATGAACAGTGTACTCTATATGTGAACCAAAAAATAAAATTTGGACTAAAAATATTTAAAAAAAATAATTTCTCACAAAAAAGTCAATTTCTCCCCAAAAAAATTAATTTTTCGCGAAAATTCGGCAATTTCTCGCGTACTTTTAAAAAAATGGTATTTTAGAGATTGGTTTTTCCCTTGTTTCTATTTTTTAGAACTGATAATTGGTTAGAGCTTGGGTTAGGTTTTGTATCACAATTGAATTGAACGACCAAGTATATTTTCGTCTTATAATACTTGTTTTGTTACTTATCTTAACACGCCTGATTTGTCCAACCGAATCCATGTCGGCAAAAAAACATTCAAAATAGGGGCGATGGAACAACACTCACAAAGTTTAGAAGGTCAATCACCAAAACGTTTATAAGTTGGGGGTAGTTGATTGAATTATTTTGGACAAAGTTAATTAGATATTTATAACACACATATTTTTAAAATCATACAGTTTTGATTGGGTAAATCATTGCCAAATTAAAATTCTAAAAAACACATTAGATAATAATGGTTTTTTTAGGAGAATGAAAACTTAAAATGGCGAATGATTAGCTGCTCCAGCTAACAAAAATGTCATTTTTCACTCGCGAAGGAAATTATTATTTAAAAGAAATGGTTCGGAAGATGCACCCACCGGCACCGCAGTTGTTGCTCTCCAACATAAAAATTTGGAAAAGGAAATTTATTTTTCTTTTCTTTTCAAACAGATGAGAATGTGATAAGATAATAAAAATAATTCTCTCACGTCTGAACCTTGGATACTTCTTGCAGATCGTGGCTGCCAGCTTTAATTGGAGCATGCCTAAATAAATATAAAAAACTAAATATAATAAATAAAATCCTCTCTTATTACAGAATTATTCTGCAATAGGGGGAAAAAAAAAAGACAAGGCTAGCGTACCGACCAGACAAGAAGTCATTATTTTTCTGTGGTGGGTATGTGATTTGTGTGGGTGAGGCTTGCACAGTGATGTTTGATGATACGATGGAGAAGCAAAGGAGGATTGAGCTGCTACTGACGCTGACACTAAGCATTCTAGGATGCATCAATGCTGCCACAGATCCAGCTGATGGTTTCTCTCTGCTTACTTCCCTTTGTCATTTTCTTTTTATGCTTTGATTTATCGTTTGGTTTGTAGATTCGCAAAAAAAATTTCTTTCACACTCTCATTTTCCTTTCTTTGTCGGTTCTTCTTTACTCCTTTGGTTTGGATCCTGCTGCTGCTTCTTTTTTAGCCACCAAATTCAGATTTGGGGTTGAAAAAATGAGTTTATCTACTTGAATATGGAGTTATTTGTGTGTCATTTACCGATGTGAGCTATGGTTTCAAGTCTGTCATTTGGTAGAGCCAATATAAATGTCCTCTTTAAGCTGGAAGAATAAATATATCTGTCCAGCAACACTAGACTTTCCATATGCATCTATTAAGCTTGCTCTGCCTCATCCTCCAAAGCGGAAATATTGTCTCATACATGGACCAAACTGTGCCCAAGTTTTGAGATTGAGATTGGTTAGGGATTTCTCTGGACAATTCTGGAACGTCATAACACTCCTTATTTGGGGCTTATTGCTTCTTCCGTTGTTAGTCACTTCGCCATATGAATCACATCCTTAAGCACCCTTTGTATGACAACTGCACCTCCAAGTCCAGGCTTTTGGAACTCTGCAACTACGCTAAGTAGGAGCTCCATAAAGAGAGGGAGAATAATGCTGATCTGTTCGCTGAGATTTGTTACTCAATCACAGCTATAAATATGAAGAAATTTTTTTACTGTTCTCTATTTGTTCATAAGATCAAAATAGATATTGTTATTTCAGTGCAATCATTTGGCTGCCAAATTTCTACTATTCTGCGTGAAATCAAAGTATCCCTTTTAATTTATTTTTTTCAATTCTACTTATGTTGCTTATGAGTAATTTTCTATCCTATTTGTTGCTTCTTCAATGTCCAGCTTCGGCTATAAAGGCAATGTACGGCAGTTTAAATTCACCACCACAGCTGACGCAATGGAGTGCAAATGGTGATGACCCATGTGGCCAATCTTGGAAAGGCGTCACTTGCTCAGGATCACGAGTTACAGAAATGTGATCTTCAATGGCATATTTCTTCTTTGACTTTGTTTCATGAGGCATTGCTTTTATCACCAGACACCGTTTTGTGTAACATATTTTTTTTTCCTTCACAGTAAATTATCTGGTCTTAGACTTTCAGGGTCAATGGGTTTCCAGCTCTCTAGTTTGACAGCATTGACAAATCTGTGAGTATAATATTCTTAGACATTGTGTTGTGGGACAGATATGCAATTGTATTCTTCTCATTTGATGTGATAAATTCTGCAGAGACATGAGTAATAACAATCTCGGGGGCAGTATACCTTATCAACTTCCACAAAATTTGCAACGACTGTATGTTTATGTGTCCATTTGTTCTTGTACTTTCTCCTTTCTCATTTCGTCACAAATAAGGTGCTGTATATGTGCAGAAACCTTGGAAATAATCAATTTACTGGAGAGATCCCTTATTCGATTCATGACATGGCTACTCTTAAATACTTGTGAGTGATTAGCCACTTTATTTTTACAATGACTACTCATTTAAGGTTTCAAACTAACTTTTTGCTCTTATTCTTCCCTTGAGGAGTGCAGAAATCTTGGTCACAATCAGCTCCAGAATCAAATGAGCGATGCATTGTTTGAACGGCTTTCTTCTCTCACTACATTGTAAGTACTTTTTCGTACTCCCTCGTAAATTATTTAAGAATACTCTAATATGTTGCCTGCTTTAACTTAACTAAACCGTTTGTGAGCCAGATCATTCCTTAGCTACTCTGTGATTTTGTCAGCAATGATATTTTGTAAATTTTATTTTCCCTCTTGAGCTATTTGAACCATTTTTTCTCTTAAAACACTGATTTTTTTGGCTTGTATAACTAAAAGAAAAGGTCCTCTGCATCTCACAGCTATGGATTAGTTTTCCTGAGTTCTCCAGATTTGAAAACCACTTTCATCATTACAAAGCTCATATTTTCCTTCACCTAATACAGTGTAGTAGTTACTTTAAGCCAGATCATGGAAGAACAAATGACAGGTATAAAAAAATCAATTCTTTGCTACAGGGATCTTTCCTTCAATTCTTTGCTACAGGGATCTTTCCTTCAACTCACTGACTGGTTAGCTACCTCGAAGTTTTAGCTCCCTTTCAAGTATGACAACATTGTAAGTTATATAAAGATCATAATTTCTGACAATAATTGGCATAATGGACTGACTTGCAGTATTTCTTTTTTCCCGTTCTCACAGGTATCTGCAAAACAACCAGTTTACTGGCAATATTGATGTCCTCGCCAATCTTCCTCTTGAAATTCTGTGGGTGACCTCAATACATTATTACATTTTACAGTCGGTTCATCATACATCTATAATGACCCCTCATTATGTTTGCTTTTGATTTTTTCAGGAATGTTGCAAATAATCATTTCACCGGATGGATTCCTGAGCAGCTGAAGAGCATTAATCAGCAGTAAGCATTTTGCAAAATTAATTTTTTAATTGCGACCATACTTTAATGAAGGAAAATATTTGACAAAGTTGAATTCACCTTTTCATTAACAGTACAAGCGGTAATAACTGGAACTCCGGGCCTGCTCCCCCTCCACCCCCTGGTACGCCTCCTGCCCATAGAAACCCTAGCCATAAATCTGGGGGCAATAACAGCCCATCGGAGGGCAGCAATGGTAGTGGCAACAAAAAATCAGGTATAGGAGGTGGCGCTATTGCTGGAATAATTATAACCATCTTTGTTGTTGGGGCAATAGTGGCGTTCTTTTTGGTTAAGAGAAGATCCAAGAGGTCATCCTCAGATTTAGAGAAACTTGATGATCGACCATTTGCTTCCCTTTCTTCTAATGAAGTGCAAGGTAACCCATACAGTAAATAATCAAGCAATCTTTAGTGAATGGCTTTTGCCTTCTTGTGTTTGGAACAATTTGCTTTGAATTTCTTATATATTCTTGTTTTCTGTTTCTCTTTTCCCTTTTGATTGACTTGAATTTGCACGTCTTGTTTATTGAATTTTATGGCAGAAATGAAGTCTATACAAACTTCTGCTGTCAACACCAAGACATTTGATAACTCGGCTTCAATAAATCTCCGACCTCCACCTATTGATCGCAGTAAATCATTTGATGAGTATGAGATCTCAAAGGAACCCGTTCATATTAAGAAACCCGTTACAGCTCCAATAAACATCACATCATTCTCAGTAGCAAACCTGCAAATGGCTACCGGCAGCTTCAGCTTTGAGCATCTTCTTGGTGAGGGGTCTTTCGGACGTGTTTATCGAGCACATTTGGATGACGGGATGGTAAGTTTTCTCAGCTTTCAAATCTCTGAATTGTTAATGTTAAGGAATCAAAGATATTGGCCTTATAAGGATTAATGAACAGGAAAAGATGATACCCCTAGCAATAGTAGTGTGTCTAAGCAAAGATGGAGTGACTATTTATTTTTTAAAGCATTTGTGTGAATTGTCTCTCTGAACCCCGTGAAATAATATTGGCACATCCTCCACTCAATTACATTCAATTTTTGCCCTTGCACATATGCACCGAGTTACCTGTTAGGCAGTAAATATATGTAGACTGGACAAGAAAATAGACATGTCAATATCCTCTCCTGCTTCAAAATGGGTTGTAATCTTCCTTTTTTCTTTTCTCTCCTCTTTTGTTGATACTGTAGGTTCGTGCTGTAAAAAAAATAGATTCAGCAATCCTTCCTTGTGGAACATATGATGATTTTACAGAGATGGTTTCAAAAATCTCGCTGTTGCATCACCCGAATGTAACAGAGCTAGTCGGTTACTGTTCAGAGCATGGACAGCACTTACTAGTCTATGAGTTCCAAAAAAATGGCTCACTGCATAACTTCCTCCACTTATCGGATGAATACAGCAAGCCCTTGATATGGAATTCCCATGTCAAGATAGCTTTGGGGACTGCCCGTGCATTAGAGTAAGCTCATTGCCTGCCCCTCTCTTTTCTTTTTCTGAAGTATTAATTTGAACAAGGAGCGAAATACCACAATAAACTGGAAATTTTATTTATATTATGATCATGATCATGATACCTAGCAGAATATATATCCTTCTAATTTCAATAAGGCGAGTTGCAGCTTTTAGCATTTTAGAGAAACTTTGCAGGTAACTTCATGAAGTTTGCTCACCTTCTATAGTTCATAAGAATATCAAGTCAGCAAACATACTACTGGATGCTGATCTTAACCCTAACCTTTCAGATGCTGGCCTGGCGAGCTTTCTTCCCAACGCAGACGAGGTGAATTCTGTGCTTTATATTTTTTCCTGATAGCTGATTTGTTTTTAATTTGATAAATAAGCATGCTAATTTTCTCAGGAAGTCTTGGCATCAATTTTATCTTTCTTGTTTTCTTGTTTCTCTAATTTTGTATGCAATAAATGTGGAGTTTTGTGTTATGACTATGATCTTGGCCTCTCTCTCTAACGGCAACTTTTTAAAAAGTTTGGTCATTGTGAGGCACATATCGAATGGTATCTGAGACAACACCCTTCATCGATCATCATTCTCAGAAGGCTCCCTGCTGGTCATATTAAAATTATTACTACTCTCTTTGGTAGTCTATGCGCTAGGCCATGATTCGTAGTCATTGGTACATTTTTGGCCAACATCAGTAAAGCGTGAGCCAGCTAAAGCATTAGATATAGAAGCATGATGTGATAATAGAGTCCCATTGTCCTCCGTTTGTTTTATGAGGAGTTTGATGTATGCATTTTAAGTCTTGCACTCTCTCTCTTTATGGCTAGCTTTAATAATATTCATCAAATGGCACACGTCACCTTAAAGTTATTGTAGGATAGGGTAGTAAAGGCAATCCTATGCTGCTTTTTTTTTCCTCCTTTTTCTGATTTCTGCTTCTTATAGTGAAGAGTTGTTGCTTCCAGAAACATTCCTGTAATAATAGCAAACTTTTAAGGACGTAGAAGCTAGTTCCCATATTTCTGTTCTCACAGGATCTTCTAAACACCCTGTAATGAATGCAAAATTATTGGTCACTGAGAAGTGTAAATAGTTTAGATATATGCTTTAATATTTCGAATCCTTGTATATGCAGGCTTTGAACAATAATGCAACATCTGGATATAGTGCACCAGAGGTGGCCATGACCGGTAACTATACTCTTAAGAGTGATGTATATGGTTTTGGAGTGGTCATGCTGGAGCTTCTTACTGGACGTAAACCTTTTGACAGGTTAATACTCACATACAATAGTATGATGATTTATTGAATTGCAATCACTTTGAAGATTTTATCTTCTGTAATTAGCGAGTGACTGTAAGAAATTCAAATGTCTTAATGCAATAACTGTGCAGCTCCAGGCCAAGGACCGAGCAATCTTTGGTTCGATGGGCCACACCTCAGCTTCACGACATTGATGCTCTATCTAAAATGGTTGATCCAGCTCTTAAGGGCCTCTACCCTGTGAAATCCCTTTCCCGGTTTGCAGATGTGATTGCTCTTTGTGTCCAGGTATTCAATTAGTAGAATTCTAGTAATAGATTATCACTTGTACATTTTCAATTTTGCTTTTAAATCATTTTGGGAAGTTTAGTTATTGACTCTGTTATTTGTTGTTGGTAGCCTGAGCCGGAATTTCGACCACTGATGTATGAAGTGGTTCAGGCATTGGTTCGGTTAGTGCAGTGAGCTAATATGAGCAAGAGAACAATTGGGAATGACCAAGGGGCATCCCAGCGAGGTGACAACCCAGATGCACATGACTACATGTCTTGAAAAGCTGCAATAACTCTTTATTCCTCTTGTACAATTGCAACTACAGTACCTTAAAAGAGGGGGGAAGAAAGAGAACAAAGAACCGAGTACAATAGCGCAACTTATCTATAGCTCGTCTTTCGTCTCTTTTTTTTTTTTTTGTTTGCTCTCTGAATGGTTAGCATGTAACAATTATGCGGGGTTTATATCTTTCATTGTGACATTGCCCAAAGCAAACAAAAAAAATGGACAAACTCCATCCACAAATGGTGACACATTGTACCTCAAGTCCAATGTCATCTTTTTGTCCCGTCACCGAATACCATGTATGTAGACGGCGGGAACTTTGCTACGGAAATTGCACTGCTTTCCATCTCTAATGCTATTGCCGGAGGTGAAAAAACTGATGTTACAACGGCACTTTGTTTCCTAAGGTAATTTTTGGTGCATTTCGTTTCACGCGATAGATGTTCTTATGAAAATTTAGAATTATAAAGTTCAGCTGAACAAAAACAAACTTGACGTACAACAAAAAAGTCTGCGGACCATCTGTCAATAGATCAACAACTTTAACGTTTCTCTGACATCCAATTAATGGAGAGATTATTTGCATTCAAGGATAATGCAAATTTGAGTAAACATCAGGGATGAAATTGTTAATTACCGTGACATCATTTAGTCTTGAAATTAGATATTGAAAAAAAAAGTGTACAATGTTCTTACGATTGTTAAGAATATCCCCTGATTCTGTAGAGAAACAAGTTAAACTGCGACGTATGCTTGAACTTCTTTTTTTTCCAGTCTAAATGTATTGCAGATCTCCAACATAGCACGTTTACTGAGGCCCTGACAATCCACCTTGTCTTCAAGAAGTTCCTCCAACTCCCTAGATGGCTGCAACACCTGTTCATGTTTACAACACTTCTTAGGAGCTAAAAACAATAATCAATTCAAAAATATACAATAGACCGTACCGACTAAACATCTGTTTCAATAGAAGAAATCAAATATCCTATTATTACACACAAAAGGAAATCCTAACAGCATCAACAAGTACAATGAGATGCTTTCTGCTTAGACTACCAGCAATTAAACCAAGTTCAAGCATCATAAAAAAAAAAAAAGCCTACCCACGGAGAACCAATTGAATTTCTGACTTTATACTTGGGTTCATCATCCGCAATTTCATTTTCCTTCAGTTTTGAGTTCTCTGAACATGAGGAATCAGACACGAGCTCCAGGAGTTTCTCACTTCCCTATGTAAAGAATATAAGAGGCTGTTAATTGATGCATCAACATATAATTGCAAAACAAAATGTTATTTAGCTATTCAAATATTTAGCATCAAATAGTTATCTTCCTAAAGTATGTGGCATACCTTAAGAGCTCGCCAATGGGAGTAAGTGCGAAATAAGATCCAAAAGAAAGGAATATTAGGCAGAGGCAGAACCTAAAAGAAAAACAGGCAAGATTTAAGGGGAAAATAACGCACAACATATTGAAGATATTATAAACAGTCATTGTAACCACCAAACTATCAAACATAAAGATGAATAGGAAAATGACATTTGATTAAACATATACGTACAGTAAATGCAGTTGTCAATGGAAGTAATGAAACTGAACCATAGAAGTATTTCTTGTGGATGGCAGCTCCCCTGATAATCATACGTACTTTTTTTCAAAAAGAAAAGAAAAAAGTCTACATTTCAAAAGAGAATATCCAAGATAATTCATAGAATCTCAAACTGTTTAAAGTTTGCATAAGTGTAGATAGAATATCAAGTCATAAAAGTAAATAAGGTTTCAAGTAAGAGTTCTTATGGTTTGGAAGTTTCTCCTAGCAGCTTGTTGGCGTAATCATTTTTGCACTCCACAATATCCAATTCCTGTCCTTTGAATCATAGGACAGGCATGTGTTCTTTCCTTTACCTTTTCAGTTTTCACTCTTCTTCATTTCTAATGGTTATAATCATCCCAGCCAAATGCAGTATGAATTTGGTAACATATTTCAATGAAATGTATTTTTACAGGCAATTATAACCCACGATAAAGTGAGAAACCACAAAGAACTGTAACTAAAACAACATCTAGTTGTTCCCTTTCCTGGAGCCAAACTGCGAGTCAGCAAAACTGAAAAGAAAACAAGATCTGTACCAGCCTTATAATTAGGCAGGAACAAGCAGAAAACGAGGCTTATATCTGTCTCTTGCAGTATTCAGCATTCATAATATTCGAACCAAACATTATTCCATTCTACATTCAGCATCCTATTTCCATGTCATGAAGTAAACATCTAATATCCTGTTCTGCTTCAGTTCAGTGATTGAACTATAAATAAGAAATAACATATTCATGGGAAATTTCAAGCTACAGAATTCTAATGATTGAACACATCATTTATTTCGCATGGAAATTGTTTCATTTATTTCGCATGGAAATTGTTACCTCATCGCAGTATGTCGTAATCTTCGGCGCACAAGACGAGCATTAAAACTGCAGAGGATAATTGCAACAGAATACAGATATTTGATGTCCAGAAAATACAATGAAAGCAAACATAAATTCTTAAAGACACAGTGAATTTCATGAGTTTTTGTGGACCATGTCATCAATTCAAAAACAAAAAGAAAAGAAAAAGATGAGAATTTCACGTTTACATCAAATATCCATTTCAAGATGAGGCATCTACTAGTGATCCAAAAATCAAGTTTAAGTAAACTAAATTGCATATAGTTCAGCGAACACTGTTAATGAACAGTCAAGAAATATGCTTATTGTTTTACAGCGACTGTCATAATTCATCTCGGAATTTTTTTTCTTGAAGCGATGTGCTTTACAGTGGAAGTAATTAACAAAAATATGAATCAAAGTGAAATGAAGTAGGAAAATCCATATGGTACAAAAATGATAAATATTCATTTTTTTTAAGTTCTAAGTGATCATACTATCTCAGTTCCCTTCCGATATTGTACACAAGGTCAAGTTAAAAGTGATGACAGGTATGTATTAACGAGTTCAAATCGAGAAGAAGGGTAAGAAACAGAGAAAAAGAGAACCTGGAGGGGTAAATAATTTCAACACCAGTAACCTCTTTGGATATTGATTTCAAGAAAATCTCAGATGGCTTAACCCGTGCCAAAAGCTTCAATCCCAAGCTATACGATTTTGAAAAAAAAAATTGTAAGAGGAATTATTTACACATTGCAAACTGATAATAACAAAAAGAAAAAATACCCATGAATCTTGCTCTTCAATGTGCCTTGAGGCGCCTTCTCCAGACCCGCCCATGCTCTATTCATCTACATTTCAAAGGCAAGAAATTAAAAAAAGGAAAAAAAAAAAAAAAGGTCGTCTATGATGCTGCGGGGAAAAAGAGAGAAAAGGGAGACCTTATTGGAGACGAAATCGACGATAAGTTCAGCATTATAAGCGTTGGAGTTAGAGGTAGAGATACTGTTCCAGAGACCCTTGAGAGAAGAGGGAGTGGGGTCTGAGGCAGCTTCCGCAATGGAAGGATCCATGGATCTGCTAAAGCACCACTGCCTGCCTCGCACCGGGAACACCACCAGTCTTGCTCGCATGATTCTTGAAACGATGTCGTTATCCCCTCTACACTTCAAAATTATTCCACCATATAGCCTCTCTCCGTTTTGCTTCGATCACAAAGAATCAATCAAACGAAAGAATTTTGGTGTATATCCCAATCCACCTCCCCCACTTTATGCCTCCTCAACTCTAGCGAGATTTCGTTTTCCACTAACTAGGCTGAGCGAGAGTGAGTCAGTTTTACGACTCGACGTGCTGCGTTTTGGATTTTTCGAGTATTTTATTCTTTCTTTGGATTTTACTATTCCCCTAGAACTTACTTTTCCATCAGGTATGCATTTGTCGAGACAAAAAAATATATAAAAATTCTTCGCAAAAAAATAGAAAATAAAAATTGATGATTGATTTTGCTGTAGTAACCGGTCATTAATTGGAGATAAAGTTAACAAATATCAATTACAGAGTCACTGTATTCTTTGTTCATCTCATAAACTATTTTTTCTGTTCACAAAAAGAAAAGTGAATAATTTGAGACATATTCCAGTTAAAGAAAAAATTGAGACATATGATTGAATCGCAAATGCGGTGGAAAAAAAGAAGAAGAAGAAGAAGAAGAAGGCCTATGTGCAAAAGGTGAATGGTATATCATACAACAAGATACATGCGTCTGACTGGGCAGCCAGTGAAGAAACTAGTACTCTTAGTCCAACTCAACCATCTTCTGTAGCTGCTTCTTCATGTGGAGTACACAACTGGCCAGTTTCTCTGCAACTTTTCATTCATTTTCCGCTATAAAGTTCGGCAATTCACCTTGGCAAAAGTACTCATCACACAAAGAGGCCGATTGCCAATCCTTCCGCAACCGCAAAATGTCTTCTGTGAAAGTGGATCCTCTGGATCCAATGAACACACTTGACATAGCACATATCGTCTTATCTAGCATGGCTTCCACCTTCCAGATTACAAAAACATATGCATGTAAAACATTTTATGTTAGGAGACATGGCTTCTGCACAAAATCATTCTACAAAAGTCTCACGGCATCACCATACTTAAACCGAATGCAAACTCTTTGCATCACAAACCACAAACTGCCTGTGCATTGTCTAAATGAATGTAGTCCATATTCCAATCAAGTCTCTGTATATGTGTGCGCATATGTTCTCCAAGAGAAAGAGTTTCTGCCTACATAATATAGTATTTTTCACACACACACACACACGTATATATATGCCATGTATGCATATGTTTGTGATCTAGAACAAACTAAAAACAATATTTCACAATAATAACTAGGCTTCAATTTTAAAGAAAGCTGATTCAAGGGAGATGCATCATATATGAGTATATGGATAATTGCAAGGGGAAAAAAAATCCGACAAATCCATATTCAGTAAACTAGTTAAACAGTAACCAATGTCATCCCAACTACCATCTAGTGGATCTTGCAAACTGAAAACATATCTCAAAGTGCAAGCTACTCTTTAAAAACAATAAACCCTCTCAACAAGTCTTGAACAAAGATTGCAAGCAAAAATGGAAGAAATAACTAATTTTTTAATCAATATCATCCCGCTCAGGATAACAAAAGGCACCAAGACTATAACATTCCGTACCTGAGGATCATCCTGAAGGTTATGTCTGTATAATAAAGCATCCCACTTTTCTGCTGAACTACGAGGGGGACGTTTCACAAGTGGTATTGTCTTTCCATTAAGTACAACTAGCGACTGAAGCAAACTAGTTTCACTTTCTGCAGCATCAGTGGAAAGATATATGACTGGTGTATTGGCCCTTTCAGCTACACTGACAATGCAATCTGCAGCCTGGGGAATCGGGTAAAAGCAACTTGGCTTTTTGGCATTGCTGGCAACACGTCAACAATGCAAAATGAGAGGCATCATAAGTACAAATTATTCTCAAGACACATCGCAAATATACATATTAACACAAGCAGGCAAGGTCAACTGAAATCATAGCCCTGGTCAGGAGCACCCAGGTTCCTGTGGGGGATTCATAGGTCGATTGGTGGTGGAAATAGTAGTGGCAAATAGCAAAAAAAGTTCATTGCAACTTAGATTAAAAGACAATGACATCTTATGCAAACTTATTCAGTTTAGGGACCTGGCCTTTGCGCAGGGACCAGCACATCTAAAACCCGACCTTAGATAGGTATCATATGAACGAAAGAAAAAAGGAATTTTTTTTTGTGACCACTTGAAAATAGATTTAATTTGTGCTGCCATATATATATATATATATATATATATATATATACCCATTAAAGAGGAGCGAAAAGAATTTTTAAGCCACTTCTACAACTCAACAACATAGACAGGGCATTGACTCAATGTGGATATGTAGCTTCAAGATGGCTTCACACGCAAACGCCAGTTTATCCTTTAGTCTAGATGAAATGACTATAGAAATAAAATGAAAAGCAGCAGGTTCACAAATCAAAGAACAGTGAAGTAAGGAAAAGGAAAACACACCAGAATTTCAAAAAGCCTTGGCGCCGAAAATGGAGAGCGATGAAGTGCTTGCCTAAGAAAGTTTGAATGAAACGTTGGGCAGTAAGCAGAATTAGTTTACTTGGTTCAATGAGGGTCTTGCATTTGTGAGAAATGGGACCACCCGGCTGCATCGACCATTCCTGTTCAACATCAGCATAGAAGATGTCCCCAACAGCAATAACATCATCATC
>CAODLS010751649.1:0-17055 GCA_948243855.1 Flueggea neowawraea
TCGTGACCACCCACGCGGTCTCGGTTAATATAACATTTTGGTCTTTTTTCACGGCGTCGGCTGGAGGATTCATCATGTAGTATGGTTTGCTGTACTAATTTCAACATCTCTTCTTCAGCAAGATCATTCCAAATAGATTGCTTGAAATTATCTCGAATTTTTTTGTACTCTTCGTCATCAGAAGAGGAGGAAATATTTGCAAGTGCAAATTCTTCCATTGTTTTGTTTTTGTTGTTTGAAAAATAATCGAAAAAATCGTTGGGATCCATTGAAAAAATATTTGGAGAGAAATTTTAAGAGTTGGGAGAGTTTGGGGGAGAGAAATGGGTGTTTGAAGTGAAGAAATGATAGAAAAAAATATGTTTAGGGGGTATTTAGAGGAAAATGGGTAAAACTAGCCGTTAATGACCAAAATGGTAATTTTTCGGCCCCTAACGGTACTCCAACGGTAATATTATAGTTAGAGTAAATCTGACCGTTGGATCAATCAGATCCAACAATCAGATTTAAATATTTTTTTTAAAAAAAGTAAATGTCAGTCGCTGGGTCAGTGGGCCCATGCCTGACACATGTAGCCCGTCCTCCAGCAGGAGAACGGGCTACAGGACCAGGACGCTGTAACGCGTCCCAGTCTGGGGGGCTAGGAATGGTATCTCTGTTCCTAGCCCCGTTACAACCAGCCTTAGAACTGGATTCAAACCGCGCCGAGCTTTGAAGTGCTCAGGCTCGGCTCGACAAAAAATATATTAAGTTTGAGTTCGACTCGAGTTTTTAATTCCATTAATGATCAGCTCGTTAAGCTATTTACGAGGCTCGCGAGCTCGGCTCGTGTAAGCGTCTCGTGAGATCGACCCGTTTAAAGCTCGTTTAAGCGTTTCACGAGATCAGCTCGTTTAAAAGCTTATTTACAATTACAGTCAAAAGTTAAAATACCAAGTTTTTAAACAACAATTTAAGACATAATCCAAACATAATTTACGCATAAAATAAGGTATATACGTAATGAATACGAGACACAAATTATCTTAGACAATCTTTGGTTTAAGGTATACATCATATAAAATTTATACTAATACTATAGTATTAATATATAGAAAAAGTTAAGAACTAATGTATATTGTTTAGGATATAGACTTATATTATAATAATTAAATAAAATTATATTATATATAAACCATTATTTTACATCAATAATATAAAAATAGAATAAGATATGCATAATATTTAGTGTATATAATACATAAGGTATATATTATATAAATAATATAAATGAGTCTGTTCATGAGCTTGTTCATGAGTTTGATCACAAATTTACGAACGAATTTGTTTGCGAGCCGAGTTTTTTGGTGTTTAAGTTCGGTTCATTTATTAAAACGAACATAAAATTTTGTTCAAACTCGGCTCATTTATTATTGAGCCGATATGTGAACGAGTTTTTATCGAACCGCTCGGCTCATTTCCACTCCTAATCCCAATAATACCTTTATCATACTCTTCAAAATAATACTTTTTTTCTCTCTCATAAAAGTAAAAATTGTTCATTTTTTCCCAAAAATATTGGTTAAATACATTAATTTTAATATTGTTTTTTCAAAAGTATCGTTAATTCTACTCAATTATTTATATAACTTACTATATATTTAAATATGTGTAATATAGTTACATAACAATTAGTCTTAAAAAACCTACAATTTAGAACGAGCAAAGAGACTGTTGAAAATGCTTTTAATTAACCTAATCAATGGATCAACTATACTAATTACTCTCGCTATTCCTTTCCACAAAAATGAAATGGTCCATGATAAGGAGGGATTATAAAGAGAATACCATAAAACGGTTCGATTAATAAGTAATTATATTCTTAATTAAAAACTTCTGATTAGGGAAAATGGAAATGCTGAAGAATATGTTACGGGTTTGTTTGGTATGGGGGAACTTGGGAGGGGACGATACTTTCCTAGCCTGTTTGGTTTCCACGTTCTCATCAACTGCCTGAGTTGGAGGGGAAGAAATGTCCCATCCATACGGGACGAAAAATCTCTAGTCCCCTGTGTGATTTTTCTTCCCGAGCCAGAAATGACCTTCCCACCCTCTCTTGCTAACCTTCTCTTTCGCGCGAAAACGGTGAGCTTCTCCGTGCCAAGAACAGAACGTCTCCCTCAATCCCCAAATCCTCTCTAACCCGACGCTCAGTCTCTATTTCGCTCTCGCGCCGCTCGGTCACGATCGCTCTCTCTCTCTCCTTGTTACCGTTCGCCAAGCTCAGTCAACGTCCAGTCGCCATCCAGTCACTCTCTCTCTGTCACAGTCACTGAAATTAGGTAAAAATCTGAGCTTTTTTCTTTTTCCTTTTTCAGTTTGTTGATCATGTAATTGATTATGGGTTTGAAGACTTTTTGTGTACATTTGTGATTTTAAGTGGGTTTTTGGTGGGATTGATTTGGGTTTATGAGAAGAGGGTTTTGAAGATTGATTTGAAGGGACCTGAAGTAACCCTTTTGATTTTAAAGTGTGAATTTTGAGGCATTAGAGTTAATATACAAGATTTACGATTAATGAATGTGGTCGAAAGAAGTGGATGGAGTTGATGTTTATGGGTTTGTTTTGCTGATTTGAGCTTCATTTGTTGTGAAAATGGGGGTGTTTGTGGGTTTTTAATTCTCAAAGTGTAGTTCGTCCAATGTTTACTGGATTTTCTCTTCTATCCCCGGCGGAATCATTAATAGGGTGCACAATGAACTTGCTTGTTCTTACATTGATCGACTTGTATTCATTTGTTATTCTTTGGATCAAATGTGGTTATAATTGGTGAAGTGGGTAGAAGTTTAATTGCTTAGGGAGCATATAAATTGGCTTCAAGTTGGGGGTGTTCATGAGTTAAAGATTGAATCTTTAAGCTGTATTCACTAGTTTTTTTTTTCTTGCTTGTATTAAGTTAGTTTCTTTTGTCTCAAATCTTCTTCTTTTTTTTTTTTGTAATTTAACGGTGGCTGTGAAGATCAATAGAAAAATTAAATTGAAAGTGAATCAATTAATTGTTTGTCAATGTTTGGTAGTTTTCCTTTTGAAAGCTCATCTTGAAAATTTATATTTTGCTGTACAGAAACATGGATGGAAATTTTGTTGCATTACTTGTTCTTGCTTAAGCAACTGCAAGAACAAGTAATGCCGTATGATCATTTGGAAGCATTGCCTATTTGGATAAGAAGAAGATTTAATAGGATTTTTTGTTGTGTTAACTTTTTAAAATATCCTATAATTCAGATTTGTAGGTCTTCCACATTCCATTACATATTAGATTTTACCATATACAATTTTAATGGACATGGTTCACAAACTTGAAAATTTTGTTTTTCTTGCAGCTGAGCTCGTGAAGCTTGGAATAACAGATGCTGTAGAGGTTAGCTACTATTTTTAATGGTGCTTGCAGTAATATGGTTTCAGTCTTCTGTCATTCACACCGGATTTGTGGAATCTTATATTTTGCAGAAGTTGATTTGCAACACTGGTATTTGGATGGCTGGTCTGAATTTGTTGAAGCACAAGAAGTATATGGAATGCGACATTATTTGTTTTGGTTGCGAACTTTCTGTATTTCTTTGTTTCACTTGTGGCTTGGTACTGTTGCTATGAAATGCAACATAACAAATATGCTCATAGGAGTATTCTTAAACTTGAATCCTTTAAGCTTTGTGGCATCCATGTGACTGCATTGATCTGCTGGGATCCCTCTTTGTTAGGTTTTGATACTTTACAAGTTCTAAGCTTATAAGAAATTTGTTTAGTGATTCAAAGGACTCATTTGTGACATCTCACAAACAGGCAGCTAAAACATTGAGTTTTTTTTAAGGGTATTATAGTCTTTAATTAATAAAAAAATAACATTACAACTTCCTTTCCCAAAAAATATATTTTCATACTAAATACATAAAAATCAAATTTTCTCGGTAATTAACTTTTCATGTAACATATTTTCTCAGTAACTAATTTCTCGAGAATTTTCATAACCATACCAAACGAAGCCTACATATACAGACTTATATATACCAGGGAAAAACACTAATTTTCAATAAATAAAATAAAAATACAAAAATGCAGCAACATTCATAACTTGTACAAAAACAAAAATACACAAACAATTTAAAAAATGCAGAAAAGTATAAATAGCAATTACTTTCACCAAACAATAAATTCAAACTCCCAAACAAACTCAAACACCGAATATCTCTCTCAAAATCCCTGAACAATCGGAAAACTCCATCTCCTAAAACGGAAACAAGCAAAATAATCAAGATCGGATCACAATCATTCCATAACAAGCAAATCAAGAAATCAAAATGAGACCGTGATCAAAATCAACACGATAGAAAATGAGTATAAAAAGAGACCAAAATATATTTAAAATTTCAAATACAAAATGAGTACAAAACAAGAACAATTTGTTCTCAGTTTTACACACAAAATGAGTACAAACAAGTGCAAATGAGACAAATTAAATACAAAACAAGAACAAACTCAATACAAATGAAAATAAAATATACTCAAAATATTAAATACAAAATAAGAATAATTTAATTTTAATTTTGTACATATGAAAATTAATAAAAAATTGTAGATTTTTTCCTCTCCCATCCATGGTAGGCAATTAGGGTCCACCTCTAACTAAGCCCTCCTAACCCGTCGCACTCTCTCTCTCTCTCATTCGTGTCGTGCACGCGCATTTCCCTTTCTTTTGTGTCGCCAAAAGCCGAGGAAGAGAAGGGGATGGAGGCGGAGAAAAAGAAGAATAGGTGAAGAGACAGAAGCTTGAGAGGGAGGCGAAAGGAAAAGCAAAAGAGAAAGGCAAAGAGAAAAGCCACAAAGGGAGATGGAAAGAGAGGAGGCGAAGGAGAGAACAAGTTAGAAAATGGAAAAGGATGTGAGGGAGATAGAAAGTTGTAAATTATATACTTTTGCATTTTTGCAATTTTAATCACCCCTTTTACCTTTTAGAAATTATAATGCACCAGATTTCACTTATGAAAAATATAATTATAAAAGTGAACACCCGAAGTAATTTCCTCTATTTACCAACTATATTAACAGTAGGGAGATGAGAATCCAAAAGAATCAACGTGACCCCTCTTTTATCATACCATAATTTTTTCTCAAAAATACCAGCAATGAAATTCTTCTCACCAGGAACAAAATTATAAACTGGTCATGAATCTAAACCTTCAAATTCGTTGAAATAATAAACACACGTCTGTCTTTCAATTGATATTCGGCGTGATTTACCTAAAAAACAAAAAAGTTGCAGTAAAAATACCACATGGTATTATTAAATGGGTGACTAAATGCATACTTTACCGATCAAGAGATGACAGCTCTGAGAGAATTAATTTTGAACATATTACTATCTGGCGAAGTTCCTTTTCTGAGCAATTAATTAATACTCTCCATCTGAGTCTAGTCAATCCATAAAGCATACTATGTAATGAACAAACTACAGAGGCCTCTGACAATTCTTCAAACTGTCCGTGGCTAATTCGCATAATCACCTGTTTCAGCCCCAGTTGGAAAAAAATAACAATCAAGAACACATTAAAATCTGAAAGAATACGATGCTGCAGTGCCTCACGATGAATGTACATTTTAAATCTAAGTGGTTGATGATAGTGAGTGTTGTCCGCTCTTGCGCCATTTGTTTGGGATACACTTCAAATATGTACATATCTTGAAACCGGATGGGAAGATTTTGTTCTAATATCAGAACAAACTATGAAAATTCAAAGAAATGATGAGACTAAGTTAGCTAACCTGATCAAGGATGAAATTATGGATTCTCTGACTGCGTTTCATTCAGCTCCGAACTCAACATGTGGTGGAGAAGAAGGTCAACTCTTTGGCTACGAGTTTTTGTGCTACATTAAGGAGGAAATCAGGGTATTGTTAGCACTTCTAAAGTTTAGAATGAGAGAAAATCGTAAAGAATGATTTAGCAGAACTAGCTGCGAGCACACACCCGACGTATCGCGGCCTTCGTTCCTTTGCATCTCTTGCATCCTATCGGGGAAAAACAAAATCAAATCATGCCTGGATTCTTTGAGAGTTTCAAAATTCATGGAACTAGAAATTGTCATAACAATCCGAATACACCTATGATAACTGTGAAATTCTATTCTAGTATCTAAAACAATCAAACACCATCTGACTTGCGGCAAAACATTTCCATCCGGCAGAAATGTCACATCAATGAAATGCAGATGTAGAGTAGTGAGAACGACATAGCTCAGACAACATGCTGAAATTTTGTCCTCACGTGAAGGAAGTCAATAATGCCGTCGTGAAAAAACAAGTATATCCCTTCCCCTGAAAGAAATGCCCTTCCTGGGTCTGAAAAGACCTTGCCCAATTGAACACATGCCTTTTAATCACAAGAAGCCAGGTATTGTTGAACTACTACGCATGTTGCAAACATGGAGAGACACTGACTAATAATTTCATCGGAGTAATCGCAATTTTTCAATGTCATGAACCATGCTATGCCAGAAATGGTTACAATTCAAAATATGGAACAAACCAAATCCAAATTATGAGAACTAGTGCAATATTCATGCTATGCACAGTAAATTACAATATTTTTATTTAAATTAATAAATAATATATTTTTATTTCAAAAATATTTTTAAAATTATTACTTCAATGAAAAAAATCAAAATATTAGTAAAACATGAGAAACTATGACTATTAAATATTTAAAATTATTATGAAATTTTATAATTTTATTCTTAATTCTTTTATGAATTAAATATATTTTTTTCCTAAAGAAGTATATAGATTCATTAAAATAAAAAATTTTAATTCATATATTATAATATTAATCAAGTGAATGCATATGCATCATTGAATTAAGCTAATATAACTAACATCATTATAATTTGATCAAAAATATCAAATCACTATTAATTTTTATATCTAATTTTCTATTTTCAAAAAACTAATATGTTAACATTTCGCTAGTCCATTTTAAATCACCTGCTAACTACAAATTTATATATCAACTTTATGAACTAAATTTTTCATTATAGCGTTAAATTATATAACTATATTTATATGTGAAATAATATATATTAATTCAAATGTATATATTGATACATATACTAATTTATTTTTGTTATGTAATCATTGATTTTAGAAAATATTTATATTATATTACAAAAAGAAAAAGAGAAGATATTTAAAAAAGTCGTTGCATATCAATCAGTTAAAACATCACTCATCGAAATCTTGAAAACATTATATATATATATATATATATTGAAGTAGTCATTTTCTTTAAAGACATTAAGAAATAACACATACCATGTCATTTGTCAATTAATTAAGAAACCACTTGTCACAAATTTAGAAGAACTCTCTAGCTATTATATATATATTGATTGATGTATTGCTGAAATCTTGGTAAATTTTGATTAAACTGATAGATGTACGCGTTTTGGACTGAACTTGTGAAACATTCATTCAGAGGGGGGAAAATCTAACACAGCACCATCTCCCCGAACATAAAATATTTCAGAATGGACCCGATATAAGGCCTTTTATATGAGTTCTTAAAAAAATAATACCAACCTGGTCCTCTTCAGATTTTTCTGATGTCTCGAGCTCCATTTCAGCAAAGAATGCCTCCAAAACAAAAGCAACCACCTGAAGAAAATTTTAAAAGAAGAACCGTTAGATCCGTATAAAAATACTCTTCTGAGTTCAGACGAACTCAGAGATTCACATCCAATGATTCAGTTAAGAAAACAATGAGACAGTAGCACAATAACAATTTCGAAAAATCATTTAACTTTCAAAGATCAATGGTCAAACAGAAGCTTTTAGTTTGAAATTTTCTTGATTTATTTTTCCCAATTAAGGTCTGAATTAATCATGATTAAGATAGACAATGGTGATAAACGAATCTAAGAGTACAACACGAATTACAGAATTATGCAGAGAGCTTATATTAAAATTCGGTTGACCATTCATATATAGGAATGCTACTGAAAAGCTCCCAGACCAACCAATCCAGTTTGGCACATAACCAATATCATCCAAGGATAATTTGTTTCTATATCATCATTATGTTTTCTGTTTCTTTAAAACCCGAGGGTCATTGTTATTTGATCATAAACATTAACCTATATCTAAATCTGATGAGAGTAAATGTTGATTTAATCTCTTCTGCATATGACTGCATACACATTTGCATTTGAGAACGTCTTACACACGGAATTTGGCCATTCATGTAACTGCAGCTGTTACATATGGGCTGCGGCCACTAATGCGCTTTATAATACCTCTATTGTTAAAACATATAATGTTGGTATACAGACCCATCTCACCAGCTTCCAAGTTATGTATAAATTATTACAAAATTTCAACATATATAAAGAAATTAACGTTTCCAACTTAGTTCTGTACATTTCAAGTTACATATACTACTATAGTTGATTTTAAGAACTTGCATACAATCATTCAATTGAAACAAACATATTGTCAGCTCACAAAATTAATTTTTAGTTCATTAGCAGAATCTCAATTTTGCAGCCATAGAGAATTGCATTGCTTAAAACCACAATGATAAAAAAGGAAATATTGATGGTGAACGAAATAAACTTACCAAATTCAGAAGCAGTAAAACAGTTATTAGGTAGAAGCTAATGAAATATATCAGTGTCCATGCTGTTCCAGTCAATTCCTTATAACTCTGAAACAGTGAAGGAAAAAAAGGCATATGCTTTCAATCAATAAATTAGAATAAAGTAAAACGAGTGACTGCAGGTAATGTTTGATTATCAGGAGCAAATCTATGCATACTAGTAACCTCCACAGAGTTGTGAGACATATATGCATTTAAGATTTTCTGAAATTTTGAGTCTCATCACACCAGAATTTATTATTTTTAAATCTTTCCTGAAATTCTAAAACGAACTTTTAAAAAACGAAATAATTCAAGAGGAAGTTCTTATTTGTATGAATTGACTCATTGAAAGCCAAAAAAGCAGCGACAGCACTCGCAAATGCATGTATTATACACGGAAAATATAAAAAAAAGACTCCACTCATTCATATCATCTTGGATGTGTCAACAACATTAAAAACAACATCAGGGATAACAGTATTGATGAGCATGTACCTCGCAATAACATGATGTAAATTGATAAGAGGCAAGCTTACCTGCATCCAGTCTTGCCAGTTATTCATAACTAGCAAATTAAAAAGTGTCATCATTCCATTGGGATAGTCATTAAAATTGAACAGATAATAGCTGACTCCGTTAAGGAAATTACTTTCAGATGGTCTCAATTACCCTACTGATAAAAGCTCAGCAGCAGCAATAATCAATCTAAGGGATCAACATATTGGATGCAATCTCCAAAGAAAAAAGAATGATCAAAGATATAACTTTTACAGGTTTAAAATATCTCCACAGGAGAAAGAATGATCAAAGATATAACTTTTACAGGTCTAAAACAATATTGGATGCTATCTCATGTCAATTTCTAGAAGGGAAAAAAAATCTAACAAAAATGGGATTAAGTATCGTATAAGATCTAAGGATACTTGTCTTCAGCAATATCTGTTCCATCCAATTTGGGGTTCCCAGCATTGACAATCCCTCCAAAAATCTGCAAGTTTAAAAAAAATAGAGAATACTAACGAAGCACTTAAAAAAATAAAGTGTTGTTCAAATAATAGAAAATTCCAGGCATCTCAAAAACTTTCAATCTTTCTACATTTTGAACATGATGGAGCATAGGAAAAACTATAAATGAATCCTTCAGTTTAAAGATTCCGTTTAGTGTCAACAAAAGCGATAACTCACTAGTGATCCCTTTACAGATATTTTCAAATGCTCTATGACTCTCACCTTTGTCTTACCTACTTCTATCCCCCCACAAGCATATGCATCTATTATTTTTGATGTAATTGAAATCACATCAAATACCAAATAACTAAGCGGTGAGTAGGATGTTATTTGAAAACTTGATGACTGAATAAAACTCTCAAAATGACTGGGATACCCAAAAAAAAAAGAAAAGAGCAGCAGACTTTCTAGGGTTTCTAGATCGATCTTTTTGTTATAACATAATTTTGTTGTCATTGATTTCTTTGTTAATTGAGAACTTGATGACTGAATGATACATACAGAAAACTATATTTTCATGCAGTAGCAGCTAAAAGTATTATGAGCATACCTGTAGACCAAGGCTGCAGTATATACACATGACACAAAATATTGTGCCCAGATATGGCATTAGACTCGGTATAAGTGTCAAGAATGTAGCAATGAATGCTCGGTAGCTCTTGACATGCATCAAGAGCCTTATTAGTCTTAACATTCTTGCAAGGAGGAGGTAGCGAATCCTGTAGAAAGGAAAGAAGGTGAATATGCATCATAAAAGTATGTACCTGGGCGCATGCGGTCACACATACGCACACGTGCATGCATAAAGACAAGCATGCACACAGACGCACACAAGCACACACACACCCACACAATTACACGCGTGCAAATGCACGTGCACATGCACATCTGCATATGCACATGCACACACACCAGCACACGGGTGCAATGGGATGGCATTGGGTAGTGTATACCAATACACTTACCCGTACCCGTAATTCATATCATGTACTCATACCCTACCTGTATCTATGCAAGTAACAAAAGTTATCACCCGTACTCTACTCTCAGAGTATCTATTTACCCGTAGGGTACCCATTTACCCATGGTTTAAATTTAGTTAATTAACTTAAAAAATAATATATTACTAATTTAAAACAATAGATTAAAAAAATACACAAGACAATATGAAATATTATATTCACACAACGTAATATAAAAGTTATAATTTGCAATTGAATGTAGTTAATGAAATAATAATGTGATAAGTCATCACTTGATGGAGAATTTATACAAAAATTATAGTCTAAAATACTATACAAGGATGAAGATGAGTAGTCATTTCAACATTTTCATTGCAACCTTCAAATTATAGTCTCTTGCTGTGGAGAAAATGTTAAACTAAAATATGTATTAGATGTTATATTTGTGACAGTAATATACCAAAATATGTGAGAAATTCTACAGCTAATTTGTTGCAAAAATTTCTTAAAAATTTATTTTCGTCTATTAGTTCTATACTAAAAACCACTTTAAAACCAAAGAATATTAGTATGAATGACTAATGAGATATTGTTAATTGTATCATATCATGTATATAACTAATAAGACATTTTTGTAATCAATTTTTAATTTCTTTATGTCAATACTATATGAATAAGTTTTACATACAAAAATTTTGTCCGAAATATTTTTATTATAGTAAATTCTTTGAATATAAAATTATAATAACTTTTCAATAATATCTCATTTAACTACATAAAAACTACAATATCTAATTAAATACATTTATAGTCTCATTCTAGTTATAAATCAATTTATTCAAATATGAGAATTTATATATATATATATATATATATAGCGGGTAAGGGTACGGGTAGGTATTTTTATATCCATACCCTACCCTTACCCGCACAGCCGTGCCTATACCCAATCAAAACGGGTAATACCCGCATTGACTGGGTATAGGTAGGGTTGATACCTGTTGGGTAGGGTATAAATTGTCATCTCTAGCCATGCGCACACACCCGCATACTGACATGCACTATGCGCACATGCACATGCGCATATGCACGACACATGCATGCAAGTGCTTGCACATGCTTTTCAAACTTACATAACAGAACAAGCAGTCATCTGATCATCCTCATGCATTTTCATAGCATGGCACAATTAAGAAAGATTATCATGAAGAGAAAAAGCCATCATGGGTATTCCAAATATCCAGGTTAGACCAACTAAAATTCACAAAGCACTTACCATTCTCCATTTGAAAAGATAGTTGATCCATCGGGCGATACAAAGGTTATCGTCTCTCCTATAACTGCACATATAAACCATAATCATCATCATAATGTTAAAACCTAGAATGTTAAAAAAAAAAAAAATCTCACACAAAATAGAGAAAACAACGAGAAGAATTTACAATTTACTTCTATATGTAATATTTTTGGATGAATAATTACAAAGTAGAGATAGATGACATGTTCTTGCAATAACTTCAAAGTATAACTTCAAATTTCAACTTTATAAAATTACAATTGGCCATGCCAATCACACAATGGATTCACAGCCACAAGATATTGCGCATGGATTTTTTTTTTCTATCTAGGGTCTTGAACATCATAAGTCAAATTATCCAGAAGCAGAATTCAGAAAATGTGTAGTAAATGGATCTAGACGTCGACTAACATTTGTTTACATATGGATTTTAAACAATGCATAAATTGAAAAAAAAAACACACACACAAAATGAAACTGCATCAGTGTGAGTAAAACAAACAGGAAATAACAAATTGGAATTGCTATCCTACACTTGGCGTATGGGAAGCACCATACACTAGGATACTAATAACTACAAAATGGAAAATTACTTTTAGAAGTTATTATATTGCAAAAAGACTGCATAACCTTTAACTTTTTAGGGTTCTCTTTTTTCTTTAATAATATAAAATTTATTCTACTAATAATTTAGGAATGATTTTTAAAATAGTGAAAAGCTCAAATTTACATAACCAAAGTATATCACTATATTGCGCATGTTTCACACCTTGCCAGGATTGTTTCCAGCCCTACTTGGAAATAATCAAAAACAAAAAATTATTATAAAGGGCATATTTGCAAAAACTCATGATATATATGGCGCACACAGTAAGGATGGCAAAAAGAATCGAACCCAAACTCCAAAAGAATATGTCAAACCAGACTAAATCGCTAATGATCAGTTTTCCTACAAGTCAAGTTCAGTTATGGTCTAGATAGTAGATATGTTCAAAATTGAGGTGCTTAATTCAGCTACGACTTAGGAAAGATGATAAACTGAAAAAACCAACTGAATTGAACTATAAGAAACTGCATTACACTCCTAACATAAATACTCAACTTATTTTTAAGCTAATCTGCTCCCTCATTATTTTCTAACTCCTAGCTACCTCTCATCCCTTCTCCCCTCTCCCTAATCCCCTTCTTATCCATCTCCATTTCACCTCCTCCCCCCTCTGGTTCAACCCCTTCTATTCTCTCATACTCACATCTTCTCCGTTCTACCCTCTTGTTCATCCCCTTCTATTCACTAATACTCACTCGGACTTTTATTCATACTCACTTCTGATCTCTCCACCCTCACCTCCTCTTGAGCTCTCTATCTCTCCCTCTCCGTCTCCCTCCCTCACTCTCCACCTCTGTCCTCTCTCGATCCTGTACCCTCACCTCCTCTTGAGTTCTCTCTCTCCCTCCCTCTCCCTCCCTCCCTCTCTCTTCACCTCTGTCCTCTCTCGATCCTGTGCATATGTTTCGGCTAGCTAATGGCACATATTGCTGATGTGTGTGTCCTTTTGAGGGAATCTGTGTGGCTGTGTTTGTGCTCGTGCATTTTTGATGTATGTGGCAGTTGTCATTGTTCGGGGAAGAGCAGACAGTTCGGAGGGAGATGTGTAGTTGTGTGAGTTTTGGGGAGGGCTTGAGTGTTGAGTGTTCCGATGGGCGTGTTCTCAAAAGCTTGCGTGTTTGAGAGAATGAGATTATACATGCCTTGAATGTGTTGTCTGTGGTGATGCTGTCTCTGGTGAAATTACCAAATCTGATAGATTTCATCAGTTTGATAGATTGATTTGTCAGTTCTGGCCTAGTCATGGCCAAAACTAACTAGTTAGTTTGATTTGGCCAAACCAACCAAACCCAAGCTATTCCACCCTTCACAATATTGTAGGCAAGTGTTCTCCACTAAGAAATTTAAAGCAATGAATACGACAGTTTTCAGAAATAAAAGACAATAATCAGAACATTACTCAGCATCAATTACCAATTATCCACGTGATCAGAAAATCAAAGCGATTTTGTCCATCCCTCCAATAGTTCTCAAATCCATATGAATAGATTTTTAGGGCCATCTCCAAAACATAGATCCATCCTGAAAGAGAGAGCAACAATGAACTTTAAAGTTCCAAAAAAAAAATGAAGAAAAAGGAAAATGTATGCAATATACTAGCAACATAAAATTATACTAAGCAATTTGGTGAACCCATGTAAGTTAAGATGCTGCAATTATCTCATCTTGATGACTCGACACAACCATTTTAACATCTATAAAACCTGCTGTATTTTTCCTACTATTTTTCATCGGTCAGCTTCATATGATTAACATGAAGGATGCCATGCTCAAGCTCCTGCAGATAATCATATATCAAAACAGCACCTAACCAGAAAGTTTGATCGTTCAACATACAACTTGCAATAATAGTAATTCTCTGTTTTCCTTTGGAATGGTTTCCCTCTTATATTTCACTGGACAAACTTTTTTGTGGCTGCTTGGAAGACCGTGAAAACCTATTGTAGGCCTATATAGTGAACTATCATTTCAGCTGACATATATAACATGATAGGGATTAAAATCTTTCTATGATATACAATTGAATTATCAGTCCACTTGTTCTGATGCGATAAGACACCATCACGAGTGATGGTTGAATCTGAGGAGGTTTCAGAATGTCTATTGGTTTCAAGATATTAAAGGCCAAAAAGGGCATGAGAAAAGCCACAGAACCTATTTTCTGAACAGACTTCTCAGAAGTACTTGCAAAAATCAGTCACATAGATAGTCCATACTCCATAGGCTGACAAAACTTGAAACCAGAATCACATTGAAACTGACATTATTATATTTCTCCGCTCATTTATGTGTAGCAAACTGAATCACATAAATTTTTATGAGAACTTCAAAATAGAATCCTCACTCATTTGGATTTACAGAGAGCTAATATTGTAACCATGTTGACAATTTCAAATTCTTGGGTTTCTCCACTCCTTGTTATGGGTAACCTGGATCAAATTCTTAAGAAAATTTCAAATAGTTCTTTGTTTCTTTGAAATGACATTCGTTAATTTTCTTAATCAAGAATTTTCACTCAGGCGTATCTAGTTTACTTAGCAATCTCACACACAGTAATTTATAGAATGGTTCAAGATTAGAAGAGACAGAAAGAATGGTAAGACGAGAAAATAAATTAAGAATCCTAGATCTACAGTTAAAAAAAAAAAAGGAAAGATAAATTGACCCAAAAGATAAACTAATATTTTGTTTGGATCTTTGAACAAAAGTCTAGAAGCATATAATGTAGTTAACTCAGTAACTTTTATTGGATGCAGGACTAATGGATAAATAGGAATAGGGAGGGATCCAGAAATGTAATTGCTTTTGCCGCATTTTATAGCTGTTTTAATGAACTAAATATAAGAGGAAATTAATTATTTAACCCACATTCCCTTGCCCGAATTGATGAATAAACCAAAAAACGGGTTAGATATACATTCAAACACTTATTGGCATCCAAACATAAACTTATGTTGTATGATCTTTACTTGCATGTTAACGCAAGGTCTAATTCATAACCTTTTCTTTCCTTTTCTGCACCATTAATACCTTGATAAAGGTTACAAGTGAATGATACGTCCACAAAACATAATATGGCTACACATAAAAGGCTATCTATGCACTCTTTGCTTCCCATAGCCCAAATTAAAATTCATGTGCACATTTTTTTGTTAAGTATATCCTTGCATACAGTGTTTTATATTAGCATTTGAGAATGGCTCCTCTGAAGTTTTTATTGACAAGGTGCTAGGGATTTGTATCGCTGAGGATATTTGGTTTACCAAGTACTATTCAGAATCAGTAAATGCATGCATACATATCCTAGTGATCTCCCTATCCAAACCATTTCTTTTCTACAAGATTTAAATTTTTTAGGATACTTCTCAAGCTAAATTTTGACACAAAATTATCAGTTTCAGAGCAATCTCCAGCTTTCAACTCTAGCCTTTCACAGCAAGAATAACATTTAAGGAGTCTTTATAAAGGCAGTAGAACATGAGAATAACCATTTCCAAAATAAATAGAAGAGGAAAACGATATACTGGAAGAACAAGTGCAGCAGCAAGCACTTACCAAAGACAAACTCTACCTCTTGCCACACTTTTTGAGCAGAATTGTTTTCAATATCAAGCTGCAAAGCAATCCACACTTGATTAAAATAATTTACTTTAATGCCACAAATCTGATAATACTCAAAACTACGGCAAAAAGTAACACACATAGGCACACATATTGCAAGACTCAAACCACACTCCACTGAGTTTTTCTTTCTTTTAATTTTTGAAAAAACAATGTGGATACTTCTATTTTTCAAGCACATCATTGTGTTGTTCTTTCTTCCATCTCTTTGTATATGCATGACAGAGGAACAGTCCTAGAACTACTAAATCCAGCGGGTTATTCTGATAGGAACCTGGTATCTCAAAGAAACAGTTTCTGGAAATAACAATAGACTAGAGAATAGAAATAATAGAATAAATCGGTGACTGATCTGGAATTACTGATTAATGACAAGAAAATAACAAAGAAGCAACCATGCTGATTTCAAAAGACCACCCCTCTCCCTGGATAGCATTCGAGAGGCTGCCCACTCTCCCAAGCCAAAGGCCGAACAAACTGACTAAATGACTCTCTCCCCTCCCTGCACACTAAACCCTACTATATCTATAACCCTAAGATCCTAAACTTGTGACCAACTTGCCACCTCATCTCTTACTATAATACTCTTGAATAATCCTATTAATATTAGTTGCTAATACTAATTATTTAGTAATGGTCATATCATGTTCCTTCAAAGCCAGTGTACTATGATAAGAAATGCACTTCCAAGTTAAGAAAAAGAGAACGAGTAGAAAAGATCCAATGGTTGTAGTGTGTTTGTCTGGAAAAGCAAACAATATGCATAGATTACTACTTAAGTTCTGTTTTCTTCACTCCACTGATTGTAGGCAGTTTGAACATTTCCTGTATCTCTCTCTTTTTTTTTTCCCCTTGTTCATTGTTCAAATGTTGAGGTTGAAGAAGGCTTCCA
>CAODLS010751666.1:0-12372 GCA_948243855.1 Flueggea neowawraea
TATTTCATAGTTCTAATAAAGTATATGGTGATTTCAGGTTTTTGGATTAATGACCAAGCACCTGATAAGGATTATGTTGCCAAGGGAACAGTTAAGCTCTTCTGATTTATCAACTCAGAAGTCTCTCTCCTTACCTCTACTCGTTAATGGAGGAGATCCAGAATCTGAATCTAGAGGGGATAATAATATTCGTCGACCGACAAGTCTGCGCTTTCTCCTCAGCACCCCAAGTCATACAGTACATCATTACTGGCGGAAGTTCGATGACGCAGTGATGCGTCCTGTGTTCGGGGGCAGGGGATTTGCACAATACATTCCCGTATCGCCAACAGAACCAGAAAGCATCATCCACTGATGTTAAAGCAAGTAGAGTAAGAAGCGTATTTACATGACATAGTATAGATAGCCGGTACTGTAGTATTTCGTGCATGGGATTGTGTATATTCATGAGCATCCGTGATCCTCGTCAATTTCGGCGAGGCGACCATTATATAGTTTATATTTTTTTTTGTCATTTACTTCGTGAAAATCAAACTCAGTCTCCTAATGTTGTAAAGAACTTTGAATGTAAACAACTTCGAATAACAGTACAGTAGAATCTCTATATAAGAATAATCTCTATTTTATTATAAAAAAATGTGGTTCCAATTTAGATCAGTTATAAATAGAAATAACCTCTAAATTATAATAAGATATAAATTTTTTAAGCTCCGTATTAAAAAAATATACTTTTATATAGTAATAATTATATATATATATATATTACATTGATATAAGAGATGATAATAATTTAAAAAATTATTACATTTATTTATAAAAGACTTTTGCAATTATTTATGTAGGGTTAGAAATATATAAATTCTAGTTGAAAAGTATAAATATTTTATATTTTTTAAATTTTTTTGAAAAGTATAAATAAAAATTTTTTTTGATTGAATATTCAATAAAAATTATGTACACAATCTACTACTTTTACTAATTTTAAGTAATATTGTTTTATCTTCCTTTAACAAAGAATAAATCAATTTGTTAAATAATTTTATGTAAATATTGTTTGAATAATAATTATTAGGGAGTTTTTACTGTTATTATTGTTAAAGTATATATTTCTGAATGTTAGAGAGCTTTTTTATATTAATATTTCTATTTAATTATAACATCTCAATTAAAATACAAGTAATTTGATCACAACTATTCGTATACAGAAGTTTTACTATATGTACTTGTTGATATGGGATTGTTAATGAAGAGCATAGGGAGTATTAATGAAGCTGAGCATAGCAATAAATAATCTAGGAATTAATGGAAGTGGAAGGTCCTGTTGGATTGACCAACATCTCGACCGTTGTGTGTGTGGCATTGTCCATTTTCATGGCAGCCTTCTTGTACGCTCCACATGGTTCACCCACTCACACACCCATTTGTACAGCTTAGCATGATTTTTACGAGGAAAGACTAAAGAATAATATGGACCGTTCGATTGTTTGTGCCACCTACCTTGTGAATTTTAAAAACCCGTCTCCTTCTCCCTCGCATGGAGAGGATTTGGCTCGTGTACACGTGTCCTGTTCTTATTCGCCCCAACAAACAGATGAAAAGCTTAAAATTGACAAAGAGAAGTAAAGCCCGAGGAGTGTGTTTAAATATCGACTCCGTGATCAGGATCACGACTCCATCGGCGTGGCAGGCACCAACATGCGTATGCACTAGATTGTAGCGGACGTCTCTTCGTCTCTGAAGCAGACACGACGACGGATAACTCCCAGGTATGGTTTCTGTGCATTTCTAGTTACTACTCCATACAAAGAAACAAGAAGATTGCGTTGTTCAGTGTTTTCGCTTTTTTTCTATGCGTCGACTTTATCTTCACTCTTTAAGCATGGCGATGAATTCATGAGTGTGTGTATATCGGTGTGGAGGGTAGATTGGTAATTCGAATTTTCTGTAGAAGCTTGAACTGAGCGCTTTTTTCCCAAAATTAAGGTGAACGGTGGTGCGGCCTTGCCGTCTGTTTGCTTCTCTTTCTTTTTGTTTGGATTTGCGCAGTATCTCTTTTGTCTTTTTTGGCAGCTATTCTGGTCTTCCAAATTTGAATTCTATTGCCTTCTAAATACTCTTTGAAATGACTATATTACCCTACATTGGCCTCTTTTTGTCTCCTGCTTCGGTCTAAAACTGTCTTTACACACCTGGTCAAGTCTTTATTAAACTATTTAGCGAGTTAATTTGTACTTACCAGAAACGGTGGATTCTGTATTATGTGGGACCAAATCTGAAACCTTGTTGCTGATTTTAGTGCCATTTATAATGATGATATATATGATATAAGCAACAGGTGAAGAAGATAGTCCAGATGGCTGTAAATGAGCCAAGATACTAACGAGTTATTTGGTGTTTGATTCGATAAAAACTCGTTTATGACTCCGCTCGTTAATAAATAAGCCTAACTTGAACAAGATTTTAAGCTCGAATCAATAAACGAGCCGAGCTTGAACACCAAAAAACTTGGCTCATAAAGCTTGCGAACATGCTCATTTATATGTTCATGAACAATGCTCGTGAATAAACTCAGTTGTAGGCTCGTTTATATATACATGTGTATATTTATATATAAATATATATATATTTACATATGTTTTAAACTAAATTATGAAAAAAAACTTATGTTTGGAATATTATTCAATATTTGAGCTACATCAACAAAAGTACAAGTTTATACTAATCAACTATGCCTATAAAAGTACAAGTATGCGTCTAATATTATGTTAAATTTGTGAAACAAATTAAAACTCCTAATAGTTTTTTATTCAACTGCATGCTCAACATGATTTTATTGAACAAATCTAAACTTAAATGTATTGTTTTTAGAACTTTTGTCCAATTTGAATTTTGAATCTCGTTTATAATTTTATTTGAGCTTTTGTTGAATCGAGCTCGTAAACCTTGTAACTAGCCAAACTTGAACAAGATTTTGAGCTCGAGAAATAGCTCGAGTTCAAGCTCGAGTTAGAAAAATTTTAGTCGAGCCGAGTTTGAACACTCCAAAGCTCAACTTGGCTCGATTACACCCCTGTCACAGAAGAGAAGAGAGGAGCAGATGGTAGAGATGATGAATAAAGACACTTCACACTGGTGGTGGTTTGACAGTCACAACGGCTCGAAGCGCTCTCCATGGATTCACACCACTCTTAGCGGTAAAAACCATTCCTTTTACTGTCCTAAACTTCTTGATTAATGATATTATAATTGTTTGGTCCTCCTAGTGCTAGTGGATCGTTTTCTATGCTTCTTGACCGTTGAGTGTCTGTGTAAAGATCCCATAGCTTGGAGTTATTACTGGTTTATCCTATTTTTTGTCTTCTTATTAATATGGCTTCCATTCTGTTGCTTATAAATTGTAAAATGGGCTGGTTCGGAATGTTAGTTACCAGGTTTTGCTGAATTAAGTCTGTGGTTATTGATTCTTCTCGTTTTATTCTGATATTTTTTTTGTGTTCGAGACACGAAATAAAAGATTCTAGAAATTTTCTGTCAAAAAAAAAAAAGATTCTAGAAATTGAAACGGGTCGCTGAGGTTAATATATGGGTAGGTCCTGGCAAAAAAAAAATTATGGGTAGGTCCACTTCGATTCTTCTGAATCATTGGATGGTCACCTATCAGAAAACTTTTATTTATTAGATTGTACATATTTTAACCAAAAAAGAAGCTTGTAATCTGTGTCAACAACAATTGGCTTTTATTTCTTGGATTGATCAGCACGTGGGATTTAGCAGAAGCCACCATGGTTGGTAGGTAGATTTATTGATAAATCCAAGTTATCATAGAAATTTACTTTCTTCAAGAACTATTTTAAAAAAAAATGAAATTCTGAAATAAAGAACAAAAACTAGTTAATCCTCGTTCTAGATTAATTTCTCTACTATCTGTTGATGCCATTATGGCTCGTGATGCAATCTAAGCTTACTATTTTCTAGGGTTCATATTTATGCTTAGTCTTTATATAAAAGTTTCGCAAATTGAAGTAAATGTTAACGTGCTTGTAATCGCTATTCCTCTTGTCAAAGAAACAAGGCTATTGATAATTTTTACGTACTTCGAAAGATACAATATCTTCATTCAGGCTACTGGTTCTAGGATGAGCTGTTTATGATCCATGATGTGGTGATTATGATAAGGGTATGGTATAGTGGTGTTGTGGTCCTTATTGTGAATGACTTTTTAAGGTCAACCAGCTATTATCATCTCATTTATTTGCTCTTTGAATTGGCCCCTGGATGCCAGTCAATACTTTTGAGCTTCTAAAAGTCATTCTTTATAGTATAAACACAATGGACCTACTGTTGTTAGATTAGAATAAAAGCTTACTTCTTGAGAATGAACCTCGAGAACTTGCTGTGCTGGTAGGGACATTTGTGTTTTTCCTTTCTCATGGTATCAATAACATTACATGGACCCGTTTATTTCTTCTTTCTTTCCATTGTCAACCTGGGGTTTGATGGTCCTTACAAAAAGTGTAAAATTAGTAATCTTATTAGCTTGTTAAAGAAATCGAATGATATCCAGTTTAAAAAATATAAATCAAATGATGTAAATCTTAGTAAACGTTTTTTATGCCAAAAACTGCTCAATGAAAAATTAGAACGCGTCTGTTAACAATGGTACATTTGTGTTGTTGGTTGATGCAGTTATTCTCTGTTAGATTTGTATTAATACGAATAATGTTAATTTCAATATGATTTTCCTCCTGATTAGAGAATGGGTATTCTTTTATGTTTTGCAGACCTAGAAAACAAGACAAAGGGAATGCTGAAGTTGATAGAGGAAGATGCAGACTCCTTTGCCCAACGTGCTGAGATGTACTACCAGAAAAAGGCCAGAGCTAATTAGCATGGTCGAAGATTTTTATAGAATGCACCGTTCATTGGCAGAAAAATATGATCAACTTAAATCTGATGTTGGAAATCGCATGATAACATCACTGGGATCTCCTTTTTCTACCGAAAGTCGTTCTGAGAAGTTATCGAGAGTGAATGATCGAAAATTTGATAGCCAGTCAGAGACGTACGACAATGAGGACTGTGCTGAGTCGGAAGTTGATGATCCTGAACATGAAGATGAAGCACAGGTTGATGAAGTTATGGGAGAAGTTGATGGACCTGAGGAAAAAACAGAGCAACAAGTTGATGAAAATGCAAGAAAAGTTCAATCTGCATCTTCTGTCATGGATGGCGAAATGGCGAGGTTGAAGGAAGAGATAGAAAGGCTCAAAGAAGAGAACATGGTTCAAAAGGATCAGCTTCTGCAGAAAGATGATGAGAAGAGAGAGGTAATAAGGCAGCTCACTTTAGCCATGGAAGTGCTTAAGTTAGAGAATGTAAGTCTGAGGAAATTTACTGCTGCCATGGAATCCCCCAGGAAAAAGAGTCGCTTCCAGTTTGAGAAGTTGAAGGATGCATTCCTTGGGAAGATTTTTAATGGGTCTCCAAACTCTCAGGGTAGAATGGTAGCTCTCTAGAATCTTAGATTAAGATGTTGTAATGTAGTACTTGCCATTACCAAACAGCTTTTGTAGCATACACAGGTTATGTCTAGAGTAGTGTACAAATCAGGTAATCCTTTGAACTTAAACCTAAGAAATCAATAGTAGTTATTTTGTTAATTTACTTAGCACATTATAAATATTTTATCTTTTTTTTGCAAAATTTATTAATCTACAATTTACTTCTATCAAATTTAAATATGTATTTCTTAGTCGAGCAAACAATGTTTTCGAACATGATTGTTATCCAGTAAGCGAATTACAAAACAAAGAATTGACGGTTTTCACCCAGATAAATGTCCTGTAGTCTTCAAATTCCCACTTTATTGTTGTTTTCCCATAGACACTGAAATACAAGGTCTGATACTAAATTATTTGTATATATTATCCAACAACAATGATCAAAATCAATGCCAATATCTCACCCACCCAACATCACCAACAAAGCATACCGTACATTATACTACAAAAAGAAATCTACAAACAAGAAAAAAAAAAAGAAAGTGGAACCACTAACAACAATAATTGAAGCTTCCACTCACTATACCTTCACAGTAAGGAAAGGTGGAACAAGCAAAACACCAAGAAACCAATAAACACCACCAAATTTACATGTCCTGAAGAGGCTACAGCAACAGAGGAAGAAGCTGGCAATGACCTAGAAGGTGACATTGCAAATGCAGGGCCTAGAGCAGGCACAATAACATCTGGGTTTGGAGGGCTTGGACTTGAAAGAATGGTGGGTATTAATGACTCAGTTGGAGAAGGTGCTCCTGCTTTTGGAGTAGGGAACAATGGCAAAATATCAGGTGATAAACTTGGAGGTGAAGATAAAGGAGCTTCAGGGAAGAATGCAGGTGCTGCTGATATAGTCGAGAACTGTACATGTGTTTCGGATGTCGAACCCAATGAAGGAAAACAGGCCATAAAGACCATAAACATAGCCAAGAATGACCAAAAAGAAGCCATCAAATCATGATGAAATCAATTCACCTATGATGAATTCAATCAATAAATGTACCAAAAAAAAGAGAGAGACAGAGAGAGATACAATAGAAGGAACATAAGGGGAATTGTGAGAATGTGAGGAGGAGTATGATTAAGGCTTAAAAGGTACCTGAGTGGAAGTGGTGGTGGGGACTGGAATCATACGTGGCGAAAGAACATGAGGAAATGGGTTGATAATACAGCTCGGCAAGTTTTGCAAAGTGACAAGATTGGTATGGTATGAAATTATCAAACCAAACTCATCACATGAACCCTGCCTGTCTTTTATCCTTTTCTGGGTCCGTGAAAAAATCTGTTTTTGAAGCTCTAAGACAAGTTACCATCACATTGAGACTGGCTGCCAAAACATAATTATAGATTTACTTAAGTTGTCTTTTTGTTGCATGCTAATTTCTTATTACCCTGATGTGTGCATTCATCATATTAACAACTTCTCCGCTTGGAGTTTAAGAAAAAGATGCAAATTATTATTATTTTTTTCATCAATCATTGTTTTGGGATTAAAGAAATAGAAGCATTCTGTTTGTTCACGAGGACAATTTGAAGGATTTGTTACTTTTCCTTGTTTTTTTTGGAAGTAGAAGAAAGAAGCACTATGTTGTGAGAGATGAAAAGTGAGAGAGGAAGGATATTTTCTTTTTTTTTTAAATAATTTTATTTGCTCTTATCAAGAATTGAAGTCTCAATTCTCTTAATACTTTTGGTGACGAATACACTATTAATGAGCTGTTTGGCTATTGGTGAAGGATGTTTTCCTTGAATTGAGTGTCTTGTTAAATTCCAAACAAAGAGAGATGTGATACATGTCATTGGAGCCCGTAGAAGAGGATCAGTTTTTGGGCATTGAGGCAGGGACCATCCACCAACTGGCCCGCCTGTACATTGGATTTGTCCACATTGCCAATGAAGGTGAAACCATAAGAGCAGCCATTTATCGTCGTTATAGGAAGATTGATCCGGTTGGACAAGAAAGTTTTGTAATGATAAGATTCTTTGATTCAAGATGTGTTATAATCATTTCCAGGAATTGTGACTAGCAGGAATTAGTAGGTTGGATCCGAACTCTGATACGATGAACAAATTCAACATTCATTCATGGCTACGAAGTATTTGAAAATTGAAAGACTATGTAACTGTCATTCTTATTTCTGTGTCGCATGGATTTATGTACAGTAAGTCAGCTATACGAGACAAGTGCGTTAGTGAATGTCTTCTTCTAGAATCCTGGAGGTACAAGAAAAAAATGTTGAAGTGGCACTGTCACCTTCTCAATCTCATGAGCTTGATCCAAAGTTTTTGGACCTCAGGGACTATAGCCCTGATCATATCACGGGTGATCCGATTTGTGTCATGGGCTGTACCGTGGTTTGATTTACCGACGACAATGGAGAGGGCTATGTATGCTCATAGCAAGTTCGATTTAACAAGGAAAACTCGAGTTACAACTGGAGTTTGATTCAAGTTAATTTGAATTATGTTTACATTTGATATTTTAAAATTTAGTGATCTCCAATCGAATTAAACTCAGTTTCTTTAAAAATTTGGATCGAGTTCAGCTCATTAGAGGTTCTATTTTTTGAAAAAATTGACTATCTTTTTTATTTTTTAACGAAAGCTATCTATTTATCTAATTAAAACGAATTCTTTCTATACACGACGTCAACATCAAGTTTGTCTGTAAGTTGTGCAAACTAGTCTATCAGCTCTTATCGGGCCAAACATTTGAGCTTCTTGGCTTATTTTCACCTCTCCTAACCCTCAAGCAGTCTTTCGTGTTAATTACTTTCTGCTGCATTTGAGGTAAACTATTTCTCTGGATACCCAAATGTATAAAACTAAGTTGCCAAGCTTTTGAAATGGAAGATGGGATATATGGATGGATTTAAAATTTAATACTAATACTTAATTTGTGCATCAATTGAAGCAGGTTCACATTGCATCCAGGGATATAATGAACTGGGCATTGAGGTTGTTTAAGTAGGAGGTTCCAATAGGCATGGTGGACTGGCTAGCTAGTGGTGACGCCGAGCAAGATTATGTACGGAGACACAGCCAAGTGTGGTATAGCTAGACTAGCAGAGGGCCTTTTCAAGAAAATTCACCAGGGCGGGCAAGTATCCAATTTTCCACCATGTCGGTACCTACAGCAAAATTAAGGCTGCGGAAATTCAGGTATAATTAAGTTGGAAAAAGAAAACTTACAAGGAAGAGCTCTTACAGGAGTAAGCATTAATTTAAGACTTTTATATTGAAATGTGAATTATATATAAGTTTTACATATCAAGTTGCTAGTCTCTGAATCATTATCCTTTTTACCTAATGGAGAAAAAAAAAAACGTGATCATGCTAAAGAAAGAAAAAAATGTCAATAATTCAGGAATATTTTAAGGCTAAAATCGTAAATAAATCAGTCACTTAAGACAAAGATAATTTCTCAATAATCACTAATTAATGAATTTATATACTTTTGTTTATTGGTTCGATTGTTGCACGCACAGGCTTTGCCAGAACTAGAAAGTACAAAAGGTGATGAAATGGTATTTGTGAATGGGAAGTTACAATGTTTTGACATTTGTTGGGATAATTATCTCAATTCTACATTGGTTAGGAATGAATTTGAAAAAATATTTTTCTCATATTGCTTAGGTGTGGAAAGAACATTAAATCTCTCTCTTATAAATAGACATTGGGTTTCTACTATTTTGTATCACAAATCTTAAACTAACTTATTTTAGAGAGTGTAACTTGGGTTTCGGGTTTGTAAGAGTGAAATAATTTTTACAAATTTGTCCGTACATAAAATATAATCTTTATTTTAGTAGAATTATGGACGTAGGTCTATTAAAATATCTAACCATATTAAAAATTTATTGTGGGAGATAATTTTATGAGATTGTTTCATCTGAGGAATAAGCTTTACTCACACAAGAACCAAGGTCGTAAAGATAGAAAATCTACAAGGGCATATATTTGAGAAAGAAAGGTATAAATTAAGTAACATGTATTCTTTACTCAAGTAACACATTTTTAAATAAAGAATTTCTTACCTTCCGTACATAGGGAGTTGTTTTAAGGAGGAAAACTCAACAATACTCAAGCAAGGCATTTTCTAGCTTGAGTAACCAGAAAAGACAAAAATACATATTCAAATTCGAAATCTTTAAGTATATTTGTCTCTATAGCCAATTAGATGTTTTACTTAAGTGACATATATTTTCATTTGAGTAAACCTAAAAATACTAGAAAACACTTAAGGGGAAAGATCAAGTTGCATTAAATAGGAAAAATGAAGATCTTACTCAAGCAAAAAAAAAAGGAAGGAAGATGTTACTCAAGTAGGATTTAGTGTAAATCAATTCTCATTTGAGCACAGTGAAGGTTACTTAGAGTAGCAAACGCGCGAGGTGCATTAAATACATATGTTTTCCATCTCACCATGACTTTATTAAAACCCACAATAGCTAAAATCAAATGAGAAGTTATATAGATATTCAAAATACATAAAAAAAAAAACAGGCTATGTACCTTGAGTGTTAATTTTTAATATACTTTAATATGCATTGAATTTCTTTATCTACCAGTCTTAAAGATATAAAATTTTAAGCTTGTAAAAATTTAATATACTTTAATATTAACTATTCTCTTTATAATAAAAAAGATTTGTCTAAATTTTTCTCCAACCATCTCTTTATTCTACTTTTTATCTCAAAAAATAAGATAAAGAGTAATTTTGACTAGCTATATGTGGCTAATCTATTTCACTATTTATTTTAATCTCTCTCTTTATTAACTATATATTTCTTTCTATATTTGCATCTCTCTCTATTAACTATACATTTCTACACCATATTTGTTTGTTATATTCAAATATATTACTAGTCCCAATAAAATAAAAAGTTAAATTTAAAGAGTCTTGATGTATCCTAAATTTACATGTTTAATCGAACAAGAATGTGGTTATTTTCATTTTATAAATCATGATTTTATGGTGAAATTTATAAGATGTTTGTGATATTTGTAGGATGAGATAATTTGAAGGAAAATGAGTTAAAAAGGTGCAAAAAGATATTCAAAGCAGAAATATTTCAAGCAAATATGACAAAGCACGACAAAAACGAAGGAAATAAGGAAAGAAGAGCTGTCATGGCCGTGACAAGCGAAGAAAGTATGAAGGCTCGAAGACAAGAACTTGTCACGGCTGTGATGGTCAAAGTGTCGCGACGTGACAAAGGGAGATTTTGGAACCCCGTTTTGGACAAGAATGTGTCACGGCCATGACACACTAGAGCTGAAGAGAGAGAATGTACGAAAAGGATAAGCATGCGGGGACCAATGATCATTTTTGAGATATCTCTTGTAAGGTTTTGTAACTTGGACAAGGAGGTATAAAGCCTTCTCTATCACTCATTGGGACATCTTGACATCATCTTTGAATTTCTAATATAGGTTTTTCCTTTTCAAGCACTCTTTATAATTTCTTATCAATTTAGGTTTAAATTAAGGAGAAGGAAAGAGAATTTAACTACTCAGGGCTACTATATTTGGAATCTATCATCAAAGGTTTTTGGGTCTTGTTTTTTTTTGACTTTTTCCTTTTTGTATTTGAATATTTACTGTTACTTTTAATGGATATCGGTGCTTTTGTGTTTGATTTCAATATTCTAGCTTAGTTTTCTTAGTTGAGGTGTAAAGATGTAGATTAGGGATGGTGATTTTGCTTTGTTATTGTTTGGATTATTGTGCTTTGTAATATTGGGTTGATTTGATGAGTTTTTTTATTTGATCGTGACTTAGATTGACCATCTTAGTCATAGTTCTAGCAAGTTTAGTTGATGTATTGAGAGATGAAGACTAAATGAGGCTACAACCATTAAACTTGTGAGGTTTAGGATATATATATTACTATGCCCACAAAGTGTTCAATGAAATTTCTTAATGGCCTAATTAATTTAAAGTGAGGCCAAGAAGATCCTCTTAATTAATGTAGGAATGATTTAGATGACATTGAGAGATACTCTAAAGTAGCTTAGTATAGAGAACACTTAACCCTAAATACTCTTTCATTAGCTCAGTTAAATTGGATTCTCTAATAATAAATTTTCTGCACTTTAATAATAATTATAATCTTTATTTATACAAAAATTACCTTTAAAATAAAGAGCATCATTGGAGATGCTATTAGGCATTGACTTTAAGATATTGAATGTTCATTGATTGCATTTATTGCAATTGCTGTAAATTTAAAAGCATTTTTCGTTGTCAGTTGGTGTGGTCAATTAGGTTTGTGAAGGTTGTTTGCATTTTAAAGAATTTGTGAAGGTCTCGTTGTACCTTTAAAATAAAAGAAAATATTTCTCCTTCATGAATAATTAATAAATATTCTTTTTTATTGTTTTATAATATAGTTTAGAGCGACAACAAATATAAAAAAAATCATGAACCAACTATATTAATAAGAACAAAAAAAAAATCACTACAGATGTTATCAATGATGGTATAAACTACGAGATAAATATTTAATGAGTTATTACTATATTAGTTATATTATTATAAAAATTATTATTAATTAATAATATAAATTACAATTTTAAAAAATTACACTTGCAAGATGGCTGTTGATATTTCTAATAGTATTCAAAAGGAGAGAAAAAAGAAAAGAAAAGAATAATGCTAATGCTTTGACAAATCATTCTCAACGATAATCCCTAAAACCGTTCATGAATAAGAGTGGAGTCAGTTTTTTAGCTGCCTAGGCATTTCCTTTTTGGCACCAATTGTACAAGATGATTCTTCTGCCTGGTTCCTCTCTTTGTAGATTTTTTTT
>CAODLS010751669.1:0-10048 GCA_948243855.1 Flueggea neowawraea
AAAAAATTGTACAGACAATCTCAGTCCAAACCAAAGGACTCCAGAGTTGTCAATACTGAACCCTAGTACACCAGATGATCTCACTTTATTGATCAAACTTTGTATCTCGGAATCCTCCTTCTGAGCCTTTCGGACCCGATCTAGCAAAATAGGCCTCACCTCAACATGGCCAAGCAAAGTCCCTAAATCATCGAACTGTAACTCAACTCCAGACTTCATCAGACGCTGCCATTTAGACACTGTAGGATGTGTCTCAATAGATATATGGGCTAAGCTACCCACCGACTTCCTACTCAGAGCATCAACAACGACATTAGCCTTGCGAAGATGATATGATATAGTGTAATCATAATCCTTCAACAACTCTAGCCAACGTCTCTACCTCAGATTCAGGTCGCGCTGCCCGAAAATGTACTTGAGATTCTTATGATCCGTGAAGATCTCAAAAGTATCTTCGTACAGGTAATGCCTCTAAATCTTGAGTGTGAATACTATTGTTGCTAACTCCAAATCATGTGTCGGGTAGCTCTGTTCATGCCTCTTTAGTTGTCTCAATGCATAGGCGATTACTTTACCATGTTGCATTAATACACAACCTAGGCCAACTCTCAGTGCATCACAATACACTGTAAATCCTTTAGAACCCGACAATAACACCAACACTAGCGCACTAGTCAAACACTTCTTCAGTTTATAAAACTCATCTTCACACCTATCAGACCATACAAATTTAGCTTTCTTTGGGTTAACTGTGTTATAGGAGCTGCAATCCTTGAGAAATCTTGGATAAACCTCCTATAATACCCGGCCAAACCAAGGAAACTCCAAATCTCTGTAGCGGCCTTAGGTCTCTCCCAATGAAGTACGACCTCTACTTTCTTAGGATCTACCATAATTCCCTCTCTCGACACTACGTGTCCCAAGAATGCCACTTGTTCGTCCTAAAACTCGCACTTCAAGAATTTAGCATACAACTGATGCTCTCTTGAGGTCAGTCTTGCAGACTTTGCAGTGTATTGTAATGCATTGAGTATATCAGAATGACATCGATGAAGACAATCATGAACTGATCCAAATACGATATGAACACTTTGTTCATCAAATCCATAAATGTCGCTGGTGCATTGGTCAACCCAAACGACATCACAAAGAATTTGTAGTGACCAAATATAGTTCAGAATGTTGTCTTAGGAATGTCCTCACTTCTAATCCTCAACTAATGATATCCCGACCTCAAGTCGATCTTAGAAAACTACTACGCACCCTACAACTGGTCGAACAGATCATCTATCCTCGGAAGTGGATATCAGTTCTTCACCATTTCCTTGTTCAACTATCAGTAATCGATGCACATACGAAGGATCCCATCCTTCTTCTTAACAAATAGCACCTAAGCACCCCAAGGAGAAACATTTGGTCGAACAAATGGTTTGTCTAACAACTCCCTCAACTGAGTCTCCAACTCCTTCAACTCGGTTGGCGCCATCCGATACGGTGGAATCGATATCAGATTGGTACCAGGGTGCACCTCTATAGCAAACTCAATCTCTCAATCAGGTGGAAGTCCTGGTAACTCATCCGGGAATACATCAGAAAAATCTTGCACCACAGGTACGTTTCCAACCCTCAACTCTGATCCTTCAAATTAAGTCAGAATAAAAGCTAAATACTCCTCACATCCTTGTTGAATCATCTTTTTTCTCTGACCGCTGACACATATGCCCCCATCACATTGTCTCGCTCACCCTGGTAACAGAACTTAGTCTGACCAGGCGGTCAAAATTATACTCTTTTGGCAAAGCAATCCAAAGTCGCATGCCAGTCAGAAAGCCAATCCATGCCTAGGATAACATCAAACTCTCTCACATCTAGCAAGATAAGATTGGCCTTCAACTCATGCCCATCTATGGTGACCACACAACTTTACACCCTGGATTCAGTCAACATCTTGCTACCGAGAGGTGATGAAACCTCTACTAGCCTATCCAACTGATGCAATACTAACCCAGCACGCTCAACAAA
This sequence comes from Flueggea neowawraea, assembly GCA_948243855.1. Classification (NCBI taxonomy): domain Eukaryota; kingdom Viridiplantae; phylum Streptophyta; class Magnoliopsida; order Malpighiales; family Phyllanthaceae; genus Flueggea; species Flueggea neowawraea. Next base: position 2,023 of record CAODLS010751669.1, read on the forward strand.
AGGTGGGGTGATGAATGAATGTAATGCTCCAGTATCAAATAAGACATATGCAGGAGTGCCAGATATAGAAAGTGTACTAGTAACTGAGGCATTGGAGGTCTGAGCCTCTTGACGAGTGAGATGACATACCCGAGCTTGCCCTCCTATAGCACTGCTCTAGGCTGTCTGGCCTCTGCCACTGCCTTCACCACCCTGACTATGGCTCCCAAAATCTCTGCCAGCTCTCCTGCCTACACCGGTACTCACTATACATAAGCCTCCTGCTACAGACTATCCTACTAGGGACTCAGTACCCCATTTCATTGGACACTCTGTTATCTTATGAACCAACTATTTGCAATGGAAATAGTTCACAGTCGTTCTATGGCATACTCCTAGATGCTTCTTCTTACAAATCACACAGGGCAAAATCGAACTCCTTGAGCTCTGTCCTCCACTCTGCCCTGCTGGCTATACCACGCTATGACTCTGGGTGCTTTAGCTATACCTATACCCTCTAAATAAATATTGGTGTCCCTGTTTTGATTGGGTCCTCTTGTCTAGGCCTTGCTGGCCTCCTGATGCACCATTTGTCTTAGGCCTCTTGGGCTATCTCGGATGTCTCTCATCCATGTACTCCATCCCCCTGACAGCCTCTGTTATCTGCCTCATAGTGTCCAACCCCAAGGTTGCTACCACTCTGCTGATCATGGGTCGTAACCCATCAAAAAATTTCCTCGCCAACGCCTCCTCTCCCTAGCTCTAGAGAGGCGCATACATGCTCAACTCCTTGAATTTGTCCTTATATTCCATCACTGACATGCTCGACCCCTGACGAAAGTCACTAAACTCATTCACCTTATTTTTTTGGATACTCTGAGGAAGGACAGAAGCAATGAGCTCTTCCATAAATCTGGCCCAACTAAATCCTACTCGAGCCTCAAGGCTCCTCCACCATCTGGCTGTTCGGCCACTCAGAACAAATACACTAAGTCTAACCCTACTGGTATTATCAGTAATGCCCTGAGCCTCAAAATGATGCTCTACCTCACAAAAAGAAATCATAGGGGTCCTCCCCCATCATCCCAAAAAATCTAAGAGGCTGAAGCTTCATAAATCTGTCCAAGATATCATCCCCTTTAGTCTGCGGGGCAACAGGTGCAACCACTGGAGCAACAACCGCGCCCTCCTCTCGCTGATGTGGTTGATCGGGTGGCACAACTGGCGGAACTAAAGCTGCTCCTGCTAGCTGAACTGGCTAATCTACAGTTGGCTGATCCACCACTGCCTGACCTGGCTGAGCTCTCTCCAAGTGCTCAAGAACTCGGGTCATACGCTCAAACATCTCCATCTGAGCGATAAGAAGCTGCTGGAGCTGAAGTTGCTACTAAGGTATTAGTGTTGCGGCCTCTGACGCACTATGTGAATCATGTTGATCCATAACAGACTGAGCAACGAGCTCAATAGGCCCTCGCCTAAGTCTATCTCGACCACGACCATGACTATGACCACGTGCCATATCTATAGATGCAGACAGACAGAACATATATGCAAATGTCAGCATGCCATATGGTTGTCACAATACTTGAAGGTGCAAAGAAGCAATTGGACTAACTCGATCAAAGATACCTATGCTCCACACCAACCCCACTATACCAAATATACGAACCTAGTCGCTTTGATACCACCTTTGGTATCAGAGTGCACAATTACCTGAGATTTACAAAACCTAGGCTCTGATACCACCTTTGTCATGACACATAGTTGGGCCTGTGACCGGCATTTGAGGCGGACCATCTGTGGAAGCCTGATCCAAATATTTATTTAAAACATTTATGAAACATTTATAAATGAAATAAAACCATATATATATGTATGTGTATATATATATATATCAACATATAAATACAATATAACAAAAATATCAGTAAAAATAATATCATCAAAGAAATCCCAACATACACAAGAATATTTCACAAATGACAGAACAAAGTAAAGTCCAAACGAGGACACTCACTAGAGTCAAAAATGCCTCACTAGGTCCGAGACACGGATCAGATGTTGAGCGTACAAAATGTCACCTGTGAAAGAAGGTTAACATAGACAACAGAAGAAAAAGGGGTAAGAATCCCTAATGAGGAAACGATAGGTTAGACCGCCTCATACATGTCTAAAAAACACTGGTTTGAAACCCTTTTTTAAAATACCGCACACATACATAGATACCATATAGTATACACACTATATACGTAATACATTTTTTGAAATTCTTTTTTCCAAAACGTTTGCATCCTTATCACACAACATGCATTCAGACAATATATACATATAGTTGTGAATTCATAACACGGGACCATGAAATATTTCCATATAGCAGTGTGGAGTCTGCCACCTGGCTGCTCTATAAAAGCGTGTATCTGGTCGGATACACAGTTATCCCATTACCCCGATAACTAGGGTCTTAACAAAGCATTGGTATACCAAAGACTACGTACCCCGTAGCTAGGTGTCCCCATGTCAAAGTGTTATGCATACATAATATTCCACATACAATCATGCATCATCTTTTCCCTTTATTCCATCATTTGTGAAATACTCTTGTATATATATACAATATATACTTTATAATTTCCATAGCAAAATGTTGGTTATTAATAATCATATAGTCCAGATTATTAATTAATCCAATACTTATTAGTACAATTTCATATCATGGCCAGACATACCAAAAATAATATACCCAATTTTGAAGACACAACCTATGTGCCTGAAGCTGTCATTTCACTCACCTGGTAGCCAAAGCTGAGGACCTTGTCAAACACCGCTAATAGGTGGCTGCTCGTGCTGGCAGACACATGAAGCTATACAGAGACAACACAACAAACATCAAGATATGGTATTGTGGTGATACCATTGTTTGATCTGCAGATGCAGACCCTCGAATTCACTGACAATCTAACAGGAGATCTAATCGATCACCCTCTCCCCAAAATATAGCATCTACGTAAAATTACAGTTTGTTCCCCGACCAGTTTAAAATTATATTTTGGTCCCCGAGATTCGGCAATTGCAAGACAGTTCCCCAAGGACTGCTGGGATTACCACTAGACATCCAAAAGTCAGAATCCCCAAATTCTTACCTGAACTCTCAGAAATCACCAAATACGAAAAGTCACAGTTTGGTCTCTCGGAACCACAGTTTACTCGAGTAAGTCAGAAGCTAATTCGAGTTATACATAGTCTGTTTTACTCGATTTAGTCAAAAATAACTCGAGTAAATCCTGAGCTATTTTACTCGAGTTGATCAAAAGATAACTCGAGTAAATCCTGCTTATCTTACTCGAGTTAGCCAAAATTCTTACTCAAGTAAGTCAATTATCCAGATTTACCCAATTCGACCAATCACTCAATGCAATCAATAACATCACTTACAAACGCATACATTAACTCTAATCAACTTCCTGAACACAAATCTATACCCAAACCCATCAAAACAACTAGGAATCACCCAAAAATTACCCAAACCGAAGTGATTCAAACCCATTTTATTCCAAAACCCTAATATGCACAATCTTGAAGAATACATTAGTAAAGAAAGGATTAGAAACTCAATCTTACCTCAAGAAACCCAAAGTGTTGAGGAACAACTTCAGATAGTCTAGGAGCGTCTGGAGGAAGAAAAGTGGAGTAATGACAGATTTTGGGTAGGTTAGGGTTCTTAAAGATGAAGAACACCGAAATGTGTTGTTCCACTTTTGCATAAATAACTCGATTTACATCAGAGTTAACTCGAGTTATATAGACCTCGTCTAAGTCGAGTTATAATTCTGGCTAACTAAAGTTGTATCGGGGTAACACAACTCGAGTTACTTCTTTCTCTAACTCGAGTTATCCATTCTCGAAACTCGCCACTCTCAAGGTTCTACAACACCAACCCACACGCGCTCATCCTCGCAGAGCATCAAAAACCATCATTATAGGAAACATAGCTAAAACAGGCGGGATATTACAAATAGATTGCAAGTAAATAGCTTAAATGGGTTAGAAAGGCAGAAGTGAGAGAGAAAATGAATAGAAAGTCTTGGCAAAGGTCTCTCTTACTTCTCTTCTAATCTAGAACGTCTATTTGTAGCTACTCTTACAAATATATCTGTCGGAAGCCTCGAAGTAGCCATTGAAGACACAGCCTCAGACACATAGGATGTGTCTTCAACTCTGTATAATTCTTGTTATGCTTGGACTTATTTCTAAAACTCGGATTAAATAATTATTCAACTAAATAATAATCTGGCATATGTGAATTATGTGATATGGGAAATATGTCTAAAACATATTTCACTTTTTGGTACTGAGTATTCTGTTGAAAGTATATTGTCTCTAAACTATTAATTTGTCAAAATTAATTATATTTTTCCGCACGGCTGTCTAGTAATAATAATTTGATAAGGAAATCCAAAAATCTGTACATAGAATATTATTGTCAATCACCTATGCTCTGAATATATATTATATGGGTTATATAATATACTCTGAAATATTTTTTGAAATTGGTTATTTGTCTTATATCTTGTCTGTTACTTATTGGCTAGTAAAATATTAGCATATTAATAATCTATCAATTGATTATGTAATCGGAGTATTAAATATTTTACTAGTGGTGCATCCACTATTATGTGTCTGAATTTTCCCTGTTAAGATCAATAATATTTATTATTTTATTTTCTAACTAGACACCTTTGTTACGGCGGTAAACGTAACCTTTGGTATGCCAATGTGAAAACTCAGCTACCATGGTAGGTGGTAACAATGTGTTTAGCTCGACGCAAGAACTATTTATTACGGCAGAGCCCACGTATGAGCTATTTATACTAGCGGAGTCCACATATGATTCTGATTCTAACCTAGTCCATGTCAGACTATTTATTATGGTATAATTATTTTCTAGATAAAATAGATTTGGTAAGTCTGTATTATTGCTCATTTTTTCATAGTATATTATTCAGTAGTGTGATGGGGTACATCTTGTTGGAGCACATGGACTGGAATGCTCACGGACTTACTTAGATCAGTTTCTACCTATTATAGCCTTGAGACCCTTAGGGTTGACAGAATACTATTTTGAGCCCCTAAGGTTGTCTGCTCTTAGCCCTTTTTAGCCGAGTACCATTTAGGCTCCTAATGCTGCTAATTTATTTTGAACTGATCTAGTCAACGCGGTTTTTATATAATATGAGAATATGATCAGTACATACCAGATCTAATAATTCTGTAAAATGGGATAATAAGATAATAAATAAAAAGAGAAAATATGGTTTTCTGTTCAATCTGTATAAATGAATAAGTTGTAATCTGACTGATATATCTGTTGTTTGTAATAATGGTAATATGCATGATATATTTGTCATCTGAGTTAATAGTATTAGCATGTTATACGTGGTTTTTGCGTGGAGGTATGTTATAAGTTATGTCTGTTCTTCTGAGGTACAGTAGTTGTATGTCTGAATTTATGTTATTTGTTGAGGGCGCGAACGTTTTTCAGAAATGTTTTTGAAAACATATAAATATGTATATACAAGTTTATATTACTAGTATAAGTATATCTGCAAGTGATATTTTCAAATTGTTTTCAAAACGGTTTTTGTGAGGTCCGGAGCCGCTCTGGAGTGTCATTTCGTCAGTAGGGTTCTTACCCCATTCTTTTCCATATATTTTCTTTTATCTTTATTTTTCAGGTGATTTTGGTTGATTGCAACCTATCAGCATACAACACTCGGTGAGGCATTTTGAAGTTGCATTTAGTGCCCTCTTGTTTTGGCCCAGTTATTTATTTTGTTAGTCGCTCAACACCGGTATACTTGTGGGTCTATGGTCTATATATTGAATTGGTGTTTAAACATGATTTCTTACTTAGAAATGTTTTATTATTATGAAATTAATGTTTTAACGAAACTTGGATTTCCACTTTATTTTCTATAATAAATGGTTTCAGAAATTGTTTGCAATGAATTAGTTATAAGTTCTGTTCTACGAGGATGTGCGAGATGGGCTGGGCTCTCATAGACGGATCGCCTCGTACGTAGGTCATAGTCCAAAAACGGGTCGTGACAGCAAAACTTTCTTAATAAAAGTTATCTGTATGTTTACATATTAATTGAACACTTGTTATTTATTGAATAGATCAAGACAAAAGTTTTGCACATGTACAAATGTTTAATGAACACATTTACACATGACTCATTAGTTAAGATATGATCAAAATGAAAAAGAAGGGAGATATTTTGGTGGAGTGGCAACCTATTATATATATATATATATATATATATATATATATATTCTTGTTAAAACACATCTACATCAACACAATCAAATTCTAGTCCCAAAATTCATCCAAAAACACTCACACACACAATTGACCATCAATTCTTCCAAAGATGAGCTTAAAAAAAGCAAAGGTAATCCTAAACTCATAATAGCTCTTGACCAGTCTCAGTTTGATTCATACTTTTGAACATGCTATAGAACGAATTTAGGAAAATCAAAGAACTAAGCTTTTTTAATGTGTCCTATAGATGTTTGTAAAAGGGCTTACTCAAATTCAATGTCTCTTTGTGTTTGTGGTTGAAATAGTATGAACTACCCTAATCACGGATGTTGTAAGAACAGTCTATTTGTAACTGGATTTTGGAAACCCTAAAAACCTCATTTGGAGAAGTGGAAAACATAAAATTTGTAGATATATATGTCTTAAAACGAACTGTAAAAGGGAATATCTTAATTCCATGTATTGAGAGAGTTATACTTGTTTTTTTCTAAGACTGATCATGCTTAGGGTTCCATATAATACAGCTTGATTCTAGGTTCAGATATAAAATTCACTGAGATTTTTGTATATTGAGCTAACCTATGATATTTTTTAGAAATAAGGATATGTGTACCTAGTCTATAAATCAACAAATCTTTGTCCATTTGGACTTGAATAGAGTAAACCATAATCAAAATACTAAAACCATTGACTTGACTTCGAAAAAATTTTCAAATATTTTGTATATTGAATTGTGAAATGAGGCTCATATGGTTAGAAATATATGTATGTCTAGTTTTTTTATAAAATTTACGGAGTTTGATTTGAAGCTAAAGTGATCTAGAAATTGTCATAATATCAAGTGATGCTCAATCTATCTTGAAGTAGAAACAAAATAAAAGATAGTCTGAATTTATAAATTAGTCCTAAGTTGTATGGTGTGTCAAAGCTTAACACCTAGCGACTAAGGAAAGTGTACCTATCGCCTATAGCAAGTGGACCCTTGAGTACCGAGTATCGTATCTCACAGAGATTACTATTATTAGTTACTCACCCTTCCTCTATTATCTAGCCGCAAAATAAATGATTTCGACTCTATAAAATAAATAAATTAAACAAATGTAAACTCAAATTAAATGATAGAATAAATAATGGGAAGATGACATCTAGACGTTGAATCCCCTAGACCGAATTAAGTGATAAGGACTCCATATTCAAACAATCATTCAGGCATTTGAACCATGGAAATTCCTAAGGTATATTAATCTCTCTCTCGAGTCAGCTAATGCCTAACCACTAGGCTGATTAACCGGAATCTCTTCCTAATTAAAACCCCTAACGTTGCTTTAACACACTACTCTATGAATTTCTCTATTAGGTTTGACCCTAATCCGGAGGATTTATGTCGACTTATCTCTAGGTTTGCATGAAATTCCTCTCAATTATGAACGCTCTATCATACATAGAATCTCTCGATTGAACATGCACGAAACAATATTGGAATCGAAAGGCTAGCAACAATCAATTCAACAATACACATTATAAATCATAATTGAGTCGCAATCCATAAACTAATTGAATGAATAACATAATCCAACATCACATAATCTGCCTAGGGTTCATCACATCTAGGTACACAAAATAATTAGTTCATGACAATTGAGAGATAAACAATAAGATCAAAGAGAAATCTAGAGAGAGAAGGAAAACCCATGATTGAATCCTCTAATTCTTCGCGAAATCCCT
>CAODLS010751670.1:0-17796 GCA_948243855.1 Flueggea neowawraea
TACTAAATAAAAATAGCAAATTTTAAAATGACATAAAAATTCTAAAAAAACACAAAAACTTGCAATTTAAGTGACATATTTTAATTATTTGTCATGTCATTTTTAGTACACAATTTGTCATTCGTTCTTATAATTATGTCATTGTTTGTCTAAAAGGTAACATTATGAAAAATGACATAAAGTAACTAAAAATGACAAACACATTGAAGAAAGTTACGAATGGAAGTTTTTTTCTGTCACTTTTATGAATATGCCACTATTCGTCCTAAAAATTGATTTATTCCTTCAATTGGGTTACTTTAGTAACAAAAAATAACAAATTGTAAAATGACATAGAAAACCCAAAAAATTATGAAAACTTGTAATTAAATGACATTTTTTCATTATTTTGTCATTTTATATACATGTCACATTTTGTACACCATTTGTAATTCATTATCATAATTATGTCACTATCTATCTAAAAATTAACATTATTAAAAAATGACATAAAATAACTAAAAATCACAAAATATTGAAAAATGTTTTAAATGGAAGTTTTTTTCTGTTACTTTTTGAATATGACACTATTCGTCCTAAAAATGTGATTTATTCATTCAATTGTGTTTGTTCAGTCACAAAAAAATAACAAATGTTAAAATGACATATAAGTACTAAAAAACACAAAAACTTACAATTAAGTGACATATATTTTTGTTATTTGTCATTTTATATATATGTCACTTTCCGTACACAATTTGTCATTCGTTCTAATAATTATGTCACTATCTGTCTAAAAGTAGCATTATTAAAAAAGACATAAAGTAACTAAAAAAATCTTGAAAACATTGAAAAAAGTTACAAATATATTTTTTTGGCACTTTATGAATATGTTACTATTCGTCTTAAAAATGTGATTTATTATTGAAATTGTATTATTTTAGTGAAGAAAAATAACAAATTTAAAATGACATATAAGTACTAAAAAATGAAATAACGAATTTGTAAATATATCACTATCACACTTATCGACCGAAGTCTATAAATTACAAAACTTAATGCTGAAATTCATTCATTCTAGACTATGCTATATTTTAAAAAGTAACATTAATTGCTCAATTATAAGCACATCTACATGATGCTACTTCTAAAATTAACAAACTGTTTATGGTAAACCCGCTCAATGATTTTTCCTTGAATTTTTTTGTATAGGATTACATACCTTATTTCAATCCATATTTATTTTTATATATAGTAAATACAACACGAAGTATATTCACTACGTAATTACATAACTCGAAAATATAGATCCACCCTTTGCCCTTTCTTTACTCTTCAAATATTTTCTTCGATCAACAATTTCTTTACAAATTTTCAATCAACAGTTCCTTTACAAATATTGTTGGATTTTCTCATGCTTCTCCAATTTTCTCATGTACCAAAAAACTTCCAAGTAGTTATATGGTTTGAATTTTTATTTAATTTTGGTCATTAATATTACGACCCACTCATTTAATATAAATAGTTAATTTAGACAAATAAAATTATAATATCGTTTACTTATGAATGATGAATTTGGTCACTGCCACACTAGATTGTATTTTTGTGCAATTTTCAAGAAGATGAGTACAAGTTGTCTATTTGATTGGATAATTTTTTTACAACTTAAATTAGATATGCAAAATTTACAGATTTTTTTATCAATGTACAAAATAAATATAATTGACGATTTTTTTTATCAAAAGTATAATTTATGTATAAATAAATATAAGTATAAACATAAATAAATGAGTTATGTGAATCTTCTACTATTTTTTCATATATTAAAATTTTCTTTTATCCTTAAAAATAATTGTGGTTCACTCTTTGTATTTAATTTTGCCCATTAATGTTACCACACGCTCATTTAATACAAATAGTTAATTAGACAAATTTAATTTGATTTTAATTTTTTTCTCATATACGGTTTGACTTGTTATTTAATTTTGCCCATTAATGTTACCTAATGTTCCCACCCGCAACTCATAAATTACACAATTAATTCCTTCAAAAATATGTCAATTAATTCAGATACATAAACATCCCACACAAGTAGACTTCTTAATTTTACTCTGTTCCAAAATGGCCCAACAATGAAAAATGAGAACAACTGATGCATTTATTTGTATGTGGCCAATCTCATTTTAATTTTTTCCAAATCTAATGGCCCACAATAACCATTTCTATTCAATGACACATATCACTACTTTAGTGACTTGAGTCAGGTGACTCAATGTCACTGAAGTAGCTGCCGTAAATTAACTAGATAAAACACATCAATGTGCCTTTGAACTTGTATGCTTTAAGGCCTTCCAACTTTCATTTTCACACTTCACAACCTCCTACTTTCATAAGTATGACATTTAAACTTGAAAATAGACTCCGTCATAACTCCTTTACAGACATCGGACACTTCAGCTAGACGGCGTCTAAAGAGATGTGACATAGAATCCGTGTAAGCCATTTTAATGAACCTATATATATACAAAAGAAAGTTGAATAGTTTACTTTTTTATATTAGAAAACAGTTGATATTTGACATTATATTTATCTAACAAGTGACTTCATCATAAATAATACATGTCTTATCTAGTTTTTTGAATATTTAAATGGAATATTATCTAGACATTCAAAATATTATGTACAAAGAAGACTTTTAAAATTTAATATGATATTTTTTTATAATTATATGATATTTATATTCCTATAATTTTTATTTTTAATATTTTTTAAATTTGAGACAACCTTTATTATAGTTTTGAATAAATATAAAAAAATAAAAAAAATTCATAATATTCTAGGACCGGAGGTAAGTTATAAACCAAAGGGCATAACACATCCACCCTTAAGAACTCATTCAAATTAGTATGCAAAAACACATTTATCCAAACTATAGTATATTATTAAACCTAATCCACAGTGACAAATCACAACCTATTTTCTTGAGGTCGCCAACTTATGTGTATATACGTAGAGCTCTCTCCTTTTTATGAGTTTTGTTTATAGTTTACTCTAGAATCTTCCATCCCTCTGAAATTGCATCTAGATTATGTGTCTAGATTATGCTCATCTCATCCTGCACTTTTCACTCGTGTTTTTTGTTCTTGTCTTCTTCTCCATGACTCTTGTCATGCTACTCTAGATTTCTCTCTTCTTTATTTCTCTTTCACCTAATCACAATGATTACTGAGTATGAAAACATTATGCCAGATGTTGTAATTTCTCGTTCGTCTTTGTCCAGTCTCCACCAAGGATTACTACGTCCCAACCTTCAATTTGGAGTCAGATTTGTCCTCAATTTAAGGGATTGCATCTTCAGGGTTGATTGGTGGTTATTTTGATAAACCTATGAGGGAAGACGTGGTTTTCTCCATCTTTGTAGCAGCTTGGAAGGCTATGACTTTAAGCTCAAAGCGATTGAGCTGGGTATGTTTGCTTTGTATTTTGAAGATGTGGTCTTAAACTTAGGGTTTTGAATGGGGCTCCCTAATTTGTGGTCAACAAGTTATTATGTTATGTGAATGAAATTCTAATATTCATGTTAAAAGTCTCAACTTTAATATCACTCCATTTTGGGTCAGAGTGTTGGACTTACCTTTGGTTCAACTAAATGCTCAAAAAGTTGGTTCTTTGTTTCACCTTGTCTATGAGGTAGATAGGGTTGCCCTTACTAAAGGGTTTCGGTGTGGTTTCTTGCAGATGTGAGTTGCTTATAACGTTAGGAAGCGTCATAGGGTTTATCTTATGTGACGGTGTTGTATAAAATGCTTGAGGACTTTTGTTATAATTGTGATCGGCTTTCCCATATCAAGAAGGATCGTTTGGGTTGGCAACCAACGATTAAAGTTGCTTTTGGTGGTGAATAGGCTTTATATGGCCCTTGGTTGCGCTTGTCCTATTTTTTGCTAAATGGGAGTCGTACAACTGGAAGGAAGGATGATGATTTTGAAGCTAGTGCTACATCTTATTTAGCGGAGTAGAATGGTAATAATTATCATCAATTGTCTCTCGCAAATAACAAAACCTCAACAACGAGTTCCTGGTTCAAATAATTTGGAAGATAAAGGTGTTAATTTTCTATCGGTGCTAAGGCTAATGATTCAAAAGCAATTAATGGTGACCGAAAAGGGTCGACCTTGATGTCGATAGGTGCTAATGCCCCAGTCCTACTGGTTCCGATTACGCCAACCTATCATTATGTTATGATAGACCTGAAAGATTTGCCTGGGATGGTGGTGGTTAAGGAGTTGGCTTTGGATTCGGACATGTGGATCGACATTTTACTGCGACATTTGCAAGAGTTTGCAATTCAAATTGGTTTTCTTGGATGGTATTAATGGGTCGACTAAAAGAAAGAGATGGCGCTTCCCATTACTGGACTTTGATCAATTCAAAAAGAAACTTGAAGGCCTTTAAGATAAAAACAATGATGTAGGAGCAAGAGTGGATGTGTCAAAACCAATTGGTAATTTTCAGAGCAAACGTCCCAAGAAAGGTATGATGCACTACTTGATATTTTCTCTAAACAACTCGGCATGCTCAATTTTAAGATTGATGTGAATGGTGGTTAGTCTAGTGATATGGGTCAGTCTCGGAATTGGAAAAGGTTAGCAAGGCAAGGTACTTCATCCAAATTGGTGTAGCTTTTGGGCATTGCTACTGAATCAGGAAATGTGAGTTCAAGCCATTCAGTAGGGTCAGACATGTGACCCTACTATGGATCTGTAAGTAGTGAGCTATTGAACACCCAATGGAGAGGGGGCGCCTTGGGTGGATTAGCTCTTCGCATAGCCACATTTCTTCATTGCAATGACAGGTTTGTGGTTGAGGAATGTTTCAGCAATTAGACTGCTGTCAGGTTTCCATTTCTTATTTTTGCCTTTTTGCCAATTGATCTTGCCCTTTATATTTTGTGGAACAAATTTTTGGTAATATCTTTCTATACGGTTTGGTTTATTTATTGAGGTGGCAAATGAATATTATAGGAGAGACAAAGTATTATAATTTTAACCCTATGCCAATAATATATATAGTTTTTCAAAAATGTTGGAGTTGCGGTCGCCAACCCTGCCACTCTATAATCCACCACTACTAACCCATTCATTTCTATCACGTTGCCTTACCTCGAACCAATCGATTTCACCTAGATCAACCACCCCCACCTCTCTTGTTTCTTCAACTACGCTCTTTGATGACTGAAAGTATTATCGATGTTATCTTCAATTCTCACAAAGAAACAAAATCAATTTTCACAGACCCACTCTTTTCAATTCAAAGGTAATAGAAATAAAATAACCAATTACAATAGTTTCGATTAAAAAACCAATCACAATAAATGTCGCATATGTGGTATATCTTAGTTGTGCATTCTAACTAACGAAGTTACGACATAGTTTATTTTTGTGTTTAAATGTCGCATTTACTTTTAAGTCGGAGGTTGTGACAAATAAAAATGAAAGTTGGGGGCATTAGAAAATACAAGGTATAAGTTCAGGGGCCTATTAATACATTTTGAAAATTAACTATTTCATCCTTGAGGAATATCAAAATATATGAGCACATCTTCGTATCTTGAAAATCCCAGTAGCTCATTCCAACATCAAATTTGGTTAAATAACATGACATTGTGTTTGGGAAGAGTGGTGGTAAAGAATCTGGGATGAAAAGTATAAATTACCCATCTTATATATTAAGAAATAAAAAAGCCCATGCACTCATTTTCGTAATCGCCACTTCTCTCTCTCACATAGCCACTATTCATCATCATCATTTTCGCAATCGTCTTCTCCATCCTCTTCAAATATCCACAGCCTCACCTTTGTCCTCTCCAACTGGACCTACCCTCCAAATGCTCTCGCTATACATTTGTTTCAGGCCCCATTTGTTGTTGTCGAGATTGTAATTAGGCGAGATTGTCGTATTCTTAGTGATAACTTTCATTTCTTGTTTACCGATCATTTTTTCTTTCTTATGCCAATGCAAACTTCAAGTATTAAAACTTGGATAGAGAACCCACAAACAAGCCCTAATGAGAAGTAAGTTAAGTAAATATACTGAACTAGAAGAATTGGTACCCTAGTGCATCACCTTTAACAAATAAATCCCTCTTTTGCGCTCATTAGTAAAGTAATGTTCTTTTTCCTCTATTTAATACCCTGAATTCTTATCTTGAGAATTAGTTTGAGCATCAAACAATGGAGCAAGAGTAATATTTGTACTTTCCATTTGTTTTCCTGTGCATGACAGTGTAGATCGAGACTTGCAATCAACATGTCATGCACATATAACAATAAATATGGGTACTAACCAGAAGGTGGAGTTGGAAGTCGATGCTCCAAAGAAAAATGGTGCGGCTCAAACACTTAAAGAATAGCTCGTGATCGACCAGAATGATTCACAGAGTATAGCAGTAAGTACACCCAAACGGGAAATCCAGAGGCCTGCGAGGTATGTGGATTGCGTGAATGCTAATATTACTAATTATGTTGCTTTTACCTTAGCAGTGGCTGAAGAAATTGAAAGGAACCAAGGTTGTATAAAGAGGCGGTAGAGAGTAAAGATTCAGAAAAAATGGCTAAGCTCTATGGATGAAGAGATGGCATGTTTGTAAAAAAATCAAACTTGGGTTTTACTACTACCTGCAAGATCACCAAACTCTTTCTTCTGGCCAAACATAGCAGATTTATCACAAGTCACATATCTGCTAATAATAAGTTTTAGGGTTCTATTTTCAATGCACCACAATCTATAACCTTTGACCCTAATCGCATACTCTAGAAATATGCATTTCATTGCCTTATGCTCTAGTTTTTCATCATTAACATGAGCATATATAGGACAACCAAATATTTTCATGCTAGAATAATTAGAGGGTTTACCGGATCATACCTCTTGAGGAGTCTTAAAATCAATTGCAGTCGATGGAGATATATTTAAGAGATAAGCTGCAGTGTTAACTACTTCAGCCAGAACTGCTTCGATAAGCCAACATCTATCCTCATGCATCTAGCACGATGTACAAGTGTTTGGTTCATCCGTTCTGTAAATCCATTCTATTGTGGTGTATGTCATATAGTACAGTGCCTCACTATACCTTCTTTTCTACAAAACTCGTCAAATAATTTGTTACAGAATTCCAACCCATTATCAGTTCTCAGTGTCTTGACTACTTTCCCAGTCATTTTCTCCACCATAGTCTTCCACTCCTTGAACTTCTCAAACACTCCATCCTTAGATTTCATAAAATATACTCACACCTTTCTAGAGAAGTTATCGACAAATGTCACAAAGTATCTGCATCTACTGTGAGACTCTATTGGAGAAGGACCCTATAAATCAGAGTGAATGTATTCAAGAATGTTGACTCTCAGTTTTGATGATTTTAGCAAAACATGTGAAAAAGTTAAGCAATGCACGTTGCAACAAATGTTAAGCACATTACAGTATGATCAACGCATGTTACATATGATACAAGTCATGTTGATCATATCAAAGGAATTTTGGATTTTCCAGTTGAGGTACAAGTCACACAATACAACATACAAGTCACGTTATCGAGTTGAACTAAGGAGGCAGTAGGCATCTGAAAACTACAAGGCGCGTTGCATGAAGCTCAAGTCACGTTATGTGAATGAGGTGCTCTCAGCATGAAATGCACTTGTGTACAAGTCACGTTGAAGACTATACAAGTCACGTTGACAAGAATGAGCATCAAATTTGAAGTCGACTTGAGAGCAATGGAAATCAACGTTACACTACGTTTCAAGTCATGTTGTGAGTAAATGAGTCATCTTTGAAATCAATCATCAACGGACGTTGCACGTAGATACAAGTCACGTTGTAGGAGATGATGTCAGCCTCTGACAAGTTGGCGCCTCGGAATTCAAATTTGTATATTCTCTGACACCTGATGCAATCGCGTGACAGAATCAAAGGACAAATCTTTGGAGATCAACAACGCACGTTGAAGGTTGAAGTACCATATGCAACGCACATTAAAGCATGATCAATGCACGTTGCAAATGGACACAAGTCACGTTATACGAAGAAAATTTTCAGGTGAGCATTCTGGATGGAGACTCAAATCACATTGCATAAACACAAGATACATTACATTGTGCAACATTTGAGACCGTATTAGAGTTGGATGCAAGACACGTTGAAAGGAAGCAAGTCACGTTGTACGTCGATGGGACATTTACAACACATGATGCATGGGTTACAATGCACGTTGTACCTGCTGATGTCATCAAAATCAGAATTTATTTTTCATTCCTTAACGGCTATTTCAAGTCTCACAACGACTACATTTTGGAGTCTACCTATAAATAGAGGTACGCACTTCAGAGACAAATAAAGAACACATTGAGAGTGTGCCCAAGCTCTACAAATTTCATTCTTGACTTTCTCTCTCTAAGTGTTTTCAAGTTCTTACAGCATAACTATGCTTGTGTATTGCTATTTGCTTTAAGAGTTGGTGTGAGAAGATCATTCTCATTCTGTTAAACATTGTGTAAACAAGCTTTTGTTGTAAAGCTTATGGGTAGAATAGGTTTACTTGTTTACTGCCTTCGAAAACAAGTGGGTGTTGATTTTCTTGTTGAGCCAGTTAAAAACAAGGGATTGTAAATGTTGTCTTGTGAGCCTGAAAAATAAGAGGTTGTAATGGTTTGCCTCCATCCGCAAGTGAGAAAGTGATAGTGGATTGAAATTCTCTAGTTGAGGCTAGAGGAGTGGACGTAGGTCAAGGATGACTGAACCACTATAAATTGCGGATTTGTTTTCTCTACCCCTTACTTATTTTCATTTAGGTTTCTGTGGTTGTGTGTTGAATTTAGCTATCAACTTTTGCTTTTCAAAATATTGTCAAAAGTTTTAGAAAGCTTTTATACTTAGTAAGAAATCCAATTCACCCTCCTTCTTGGATAGCTATATTGGGATTACAAATAACCCCGTAGTAGTGTGATTACATGTACTGAACTTCACCCTGTGTTGTTTATAGATAACACAAGTTTTATAGAACTTCAATTTTCTAGTCTCATCACCATCTAATATCCTTTTCTTACTCAATATGGACATTCCCTTGTCACTCATATGCCCCAACCTTCAATGCCACAACTCTGTAATACTATCCTTCTTCTCTACAGAATCAATGGCCACATATTTCGACAATGCTGTTGTTCCAAACACTGAACTACGCATCAATGTATAAATCCTATGCTGCAACTTGTCTTTCATTACCACAAGATCTCTTATAGACACTCTAAGAACTCCACCACTTTTCGGAAATGTGTACCCATTTTTATCCAGTGTACCCACATAGATCAAATTGTTTCGCAGTTTAGGGACATATCAGGCATCAAATGTTCTAACTATTCCATCAAACATTTTAATCTACACCGAACCATTACCCTTGACACTAAGTTCCCCATCATCACCCAACTTGACACTACCATTCCACTCTTTGAAGGTAGTAAGTAGCTCTCATGAATAATTCACATGATACGAAGCACCAGTATCTAAGACCCAAGATTCTATAGAACTATTTGTACTAACAATTAGAACATTACCTCATTATCCCTCGTTAGAACTATCCTATTTTTTAGAATCCTTCTGAGCTACCATAACCTGCACATTACCATTCGACCCCTATTTTTTTTCCTTCTTTCTTTGTGGACAGATCTTTCTAAAGTGTCTCTTCTCTTTATAGTGAAATCATCTCAATGTAGTCTTTGATTTGGAACGCAACTTACTACATCCTCCACTATTTTGCTCCATGCTCCTGCCCCTACTCACACTTAACCCAGTCTCCACACTACCTTAACCAGAACTAGAAACCAACTTCTCCAATTTCGTAGACTGAATAACATTCTTAACATCATTTATCGAGATATTATCTGTAATATCTTTTTTTCGACTAATTATTTCGGTAATTTTCTGTTGATTTTTTTAATTAATTATTTTTGAAGGATTAATTTTAAATTGAAATATTAATTAAATAATTAATGATATTTTGGAGTGCTAAATTTTTGTTTTATGTTAATGGAATTTTTGAAGTGTATTGAGGAATTAGATTGAGTGAAAAAGGGTTGGAATGGAAAAAAAAAAAGAAAATTAGAAGAAAAGAGAAATAGGAACGAGCTACAGGTCATTCAATGTTTAGTGTAAACGACAAGTCGTTTTGGGTGAGTTTTTGGTGTTGTCGTCCATGGTGTAAAACTGTCATCCATAATTGTGCTGGGGAGGCTGGAATGACGCCGTTTTGATTATTTCCTTTCAGCACCAAATGGTGCGTTTTACTCTTCCTTTCCTTCAGCATCAAACGGTGCGTTTTGAGCTCTCCCTTTTAAACACCAAACCCGACAGCCCTCTTTCATTTCTTCATCTTCTTCTTTGAACCTTCACACCCTCAAACCGTAAAACCGATTCACTTCAACTCTTTCCACCTCCTATTCGTTTCTTTTCTTTATTTTATGTTTTATTCATTTGAATTTTT
Organism: Flueggea neowawraea; assembly: GCA_948243855.1. Taxonomy (NCBI): domain Eukaryota; kingdom Viridiplantae; phylum Streptophyta; class Magnoliopsida; order Malpighiales; family Phyllanthaceae; genus Flueggea; species Flueggea neowawraea. The sequence continues at coordinate 10,514 of CAODLS010751670.1, forward strand.
GGATTTTTATGGGTTTTGACCAAAGCTTTAGTTTGATTTTGGAGGATATTTCTAGACCGATTCGAATGGTTCTTGTTGGATTTGGTTATAAGAGACCTAGAAGAACATGAATCTAAGTAGAAAATGGAAGTTTGAATAATTTTTCAAATGGGTTTTGTTTGGTCTGAATTTTATGAGGTCTGTTTTGAATGTTTTGATGGTTTTTGGGGTAAAAGGATGATGGATTCGAGTTTCAGGGGTGACTTTGAGTCAATTGAAATGGTTGAAATTGTTGAATCCCGATTGATTGGGGTTTAGGGACCAATTGGTGTAATTCTGTAACGAAAAGACCAAAGTTATAATTTTCCTTATTTCAGAATAAATGGAGGACTAAATGTGATATTTACATTCATGGACTGGATTGTAATTTTTGATAAATAGAGTGAGAGATTTATAATTTCTATAAATTGAGGGATGAAATTATAATTTTAAAATACTTGGAGGACTAATTTATAAATTTTGAAAGGTTTGGGACTAAGTCATAATTTTTTGATGTCTTAGGACTAAATAGTAATTTTACAAAAGTCAATGACTAAATTATAATTTTACGTAGATTCTGTTTTTCGAGGTCTTAGTGATAGATCTTTGACCGAAATAGATTTTTTGACGTCGAGTGAGTGTCTGCATCTGTATTTGCATTTTCTATATTTTCCGTAATGCCACAGTTATCATATCTGATATCTGTTGTAATAAATTTTGTAGTCTGTTCTGTTCGATTTTCGAGGCGACCAGTCATTCACTGTTGGGCTGCAATTGGATTATTAGCTCGGTTTTCAGGTAAGTACGATGACAGTTTCAGACACATAAACTGTGTCTTCAACTCTGTATAATTTTGGATTTGTCTAGACTTATTATGTAATACGGATTAATTAATTATTCGACTAATTAATAATCTGATTTCCGTGATAATTCTGGAATGATAATTATGCCTTTTTGAAAATTTATTATTATTTATTATTAATTTCTACAATAAATAATTTGTCTACTCTGTATGTCTGTTTGTAATAAAAAATTATTTTGAATTCTGAAATAAATACTATGTTTTGACATAAGTATATTTTTGTACTAAGTATTCTGTTTTTCTGAAATTAAATTTATTTCTGTATTAAGTATTCTATTTTCTAAAATTAAATATATTTTTTGTAATAAATATTTTATCTGAGTATAAGTAAGTTTTCTAATATAAGAATTATGTTTAGTATTTTAGAATATTTTTTGTTCGATATTTTATTTTGAAAATAATTATATTTATCTATAAGAAATTGTCTGCTCTGTACATCTGTTTGATTTTAAATATATTTACACATGTTTTCGGTAAATATGTATTTTTATATATTTCTGATATGGGACACCTAGCTACGAGGTAGCATAGCATTTAATATATCAATGTCCAGTAACCTTTGCCTTAGTGGCGATAACCCTTGTCTTAGTGGCGATACCATGTGCCTATGTGGTGGTAACCTTTTCGCCTAAGTGGCTATTTCATCATCAAGTCCACGTGACTCTAATTATCTGATCTTAGTCACATTATTATTATTTTTAATTAATATTTTTTAAGATAAATATTATCTTTGATCGCAAATCATTTGTTTGTTTATGAATGATTTCGAAATGTTTTTTTTTTTAGAAATGTTATTGTACAATTCTAGTTTCGTTAAGTTTTTAACTTTATTCTCAGTAATTATTTTAAATATTAAAATAATAAGTATTTTATCAATTTTACTTATTTAACCATGTTCAACTATCTGCTGTCTACTTTGTTTGCGAAAGATTTCAAAAATGAATTTCTGAATTACTATCTCTATATATACGAGTGTATACTAATAGTATACAATATATATGTGTATATAATATTTTTTGAAAATATTTTCAAAAATGTTTATGTGATGCACATATGAGGCGATCTGGAGTGTCGTTTCCTCACTGAGTTTTCACACCCCCTCCCATTTAATATTTTTCAGGTTATCTCAGCTTTTGTCAGTAGTGAGGATCGTCTGTTCATCAGTGAGTGTCCTTTTGTTCGGGCTTAGTTTGTATGCTATGTTAGTTGCTACACATCGGATTATCTGTGGGTTATGGATTTGTATTTGTAAATGTTTAGTCTTTAAATAATTTGACTTATATATATATATATATTGTATTTTGATATTATAATAATAATATTTCATTTTATTATCTAAGAATATTATTTTTAATATATTTAATAATAAATGGTTTTTGGGTTTAAGTTCTGTAATCTGAGGCTTTTGCAGGATGGGTCGAGCTTATTTAGACGGTTCACCTCGTACGCTGGTCTCGGGCCGATTTTGGGTCGTGACATTATCCCTATCATATATCATAGTATCTACAAAATTGTCATACGAGCTAGGCAAAGAACATAACAAAATCATGGTTTGATCCTCTTCCTCAACTTTAACACCAACACTTTGCAAGTCTAAAATAATTCTGTGAAAGTTGTCAATGTGATCTATTACCTGCATACTTTCTGACATCTTCAAGGTATGAAATCACCTTTTATGATAAAGCTTGTTGGTTAGTGACTTTTTTTGGTACTTGCTTTCAAGCTTATTTAACAAGCCATCTATAGTAGTTTCATCTACTACTTTCCTCAATACTTTATCTTCCAGACTCAACAGAATTTCACTATGTGCTTTAGACACAACTTCATCCCTCTACACCGCTGTCAATTCTTCAGGTAATTTCTCTTCCCCTTCTATTGCCTCTGCACACTTCTACTGAACTAGGAGCTCATTCATCTTCAACTTTCACAAGGTCAAATCATTCGGTCTATTGAATTTCTCAATCTCGAATTTGTATGAAGATATCTTCTTTCTGTAAACACAAACTTAGAAGTTTTTGAACAAACGCTCAAGCTCTGATCCCACTTGTCAGGCAAAGCGATAGAAACAAGCGAAATAATGAAAAAAAAAACAATCACATAAGAACACATAGTATTTACGTGATTCGATCAATATGATCTACGTCTATAGGCAGAGAGAGCGAGCGATTCATTTTATTCACAATGAAATTCGGCCATAAAGGTTACAATAGTTTCCCAAGCAACCTATTTATGTGTTTACAATGAATACAAGCCAAAATAGGTCACCCAAACTGTCACGACCCATTTTCGGGACCGCTACAGGCGTACGAGGCGAACCATCTACGGAAGCCCGACCCATCTCGCACAAGCCTCGGAGAACAGAAACCACCCAAATTCATATTATTAATCGGCTTATTTACCGTATTAAATAATTTAGCAAAGATACACTTTTCAAAAATAATAGTCCTGAATATATAATTACAATATAATTGTAATAACAAATACTAAATAATAGTTTAAGTAAAACCGCTAAAATTTTTTTAGCAAATGCAAGTCCATAACCTACTATCCTGTGTGAAGCAACTAATATAACACAATTTGGCCCGAACAATAGGGCACTCACTGAGCGCGGAAGAACCAAACTCCCGCTATCAACTACCTGTAAAGTGAAGTAGAACAAAGACAAGAAAATAAAAGGGTAAGATTCCCTAGTGAGCAGAAAACACAAAAGAGCGGCACAGATTCATCAAAAGGGTTTTGAAAACATTTGCAAAAACTACCACATGCATGTATATATCCAAATAATATCATATATATATACACCCGTATATATAAATAGATTGTTTCAAAAATCCACTTTACAATCCTTTTGCATACAAAGCATACAACAGACAATTACCGAAATCGATTAGATGAAGAAATTAAATAACTTATTTAATTTCTCCAATCCAAAATAGCCAAAGTGTTTTCTTTCAATTACTTTCCGAAATTTATGTTCACTTTCCGAAATATTTCAGAGAAAAATACTTAAATATTTTCAGAGATAAATACTCAAAATATTTCAAAGATAAATTCCAAATTTATTTTCGGAGTTAAATACCAAAGTATGTTCAAAGTTAAATAACGAAGTATTTTCAGAATAAATTCCAAAAGATTTTCAGAGAGTAGTTTCAAAAACATCTTTCAAACTGTTGTTCAAAATATTTTCACATTGGGACCAAAGTTCATATTTATCAAGTTACCCAAACTCGGTATTAGCCACATAGACGAAGATTAGCCACATAAGGCACCATGGTATAATATAGCCACTAAGGCGAGTATAGGCCACTAAGGCACAAATGTAGCCACACAGGCAAATGATACAACTCTGGTGTATCAACACTACGTTATCACATAGTTGGGTGTCCCAAAACAAGATGTTTCGCCAAAACCTTTCAATATTTATTTAAAATATTCCAATGAATACCACATTGAACGAACACATCATTTTTCGAAAATGATAACAAACTTTCAGACAAAATATTTATTACAAAAATATTTAGTATTTAGAAACAATAATTATTTCAAATAAATATATTCGCTCCGGAATATATTTTCAAAAGCCAAAACGTTCATTGCAGAGATCACAATAAATATAGAAATTAATATTTATTTTAGAAACCAAAAACCATTTTACAGAAAACCGAGTTTCCACAACATAGGTTTTCACACACATTAGATTTTAGGAATTTTAATCCTTTAATAATTCCAATTTCATGTCAAGTTCAGCATAACAAAATATATATAGAATTTAGAGGACACAGCCTACGTGTCTAAAGTGCTACCACACTCACATGGACGCTGAGCAATAATCTGGTCTCCTCACGGTCCACTGGTGAATGAATGGTCTCCTCAGAAACTACGCAGAGCTGGAACAAACAATACATTCACAGATCAGACATGGTATCGTGACTGTACTAAAATACGTGCAAATGCATATACAACCCAAACACTCTAACAACCCTGAAATGGTTGAAATTCCGGCCCAAAATCTAACATGAATGTCCAATTATTACACATCGGTGTAAAATTACAGATCAATTCTCGAACTTTTCAAAATTACTATTTAGTCCCCAAGACGTTAGAAAATTATGACTTAGTCCCCAAACCTTTTAGAATTTCTAAATTAGTTCTCTAAGTAATTTATAATTAATATTTAATCTCTCAATTTCTAAAATTACAGCTTAACCCTAAGTTCTTCAAAATTACAATTCTACCATTATGCACAATATCCAGTTCAGTCCCTAAATGCCAAATATCAAGTTCAGTCCTCAAAATATTCAGAATCTGGCAAACTTTGTTTTTAGTCCTTTCGTTACAAAACAACACCAAATGATCCCTAATCTCGAACCAAGCATGACCCAATGTTTTCAACCATACCATTCAACTCAAAATCACCTAAGGAGTCCAAATCTAACCTCGATTCATCCAAAAATTAAGCCAAACACTCAAAACCAAATTCGGACCGAATTACCCTTTCCATAAAAAATCCTCCAATCTTCCATTTCTAACTTAGATTCATGTTCTTCCAACTCTCCCCATCAAAACCCCACTAAAATCCATCCGAAAACCATCGAAAATCACTCCCAAAATTCGAAAATCTCCACCAGTTGAACTCTCCTAAAATGGAAGAAAAATGGCCAAAGAAAAGAGGAGAGAGAGAGAGACGTACCTCAGTTAGCTCGTCCGGCCGACGAGGAAGAGAGAGAGATAAGAGAGAGTCAGATCATGATATAGAGGGTCGGGAGAAAGTGTGGTGTTGTGAGGAAGAAGAAAAGAAAAAACACAGGAGAAGAAAAAGAAATTCGGCTGCTGGGTTTGAATCAAAACGGCATCGTTTTTGCTTGCTCAAAACGACATCATTTTGTTCACTGAAAAATTGGCTCCTACAGACGTGAACGACAGATCGTCTGGTGACTCAAAACGACATGTCGTTTCCTTTTCAAAACGAACGACACGTCGTTTACGACATAGATGACAGCGCACAGAAGAAGCCAGAGGACACACCGTTTGGACCTAACGCTGAACGACCTGTAGTTCAGCCTCCGATTTTCTTTTCTTTCAATTTTCTTTCTTTTTCCAATTCCAACCAATTTTTCCTCAATTTAACTCCCCAATACACTTCAAAAATCCTATTAACACCAACAAAATTTTAACACTCCAAAATATCATTAATTAATTTAATAATATTTCAAACTAAAATTAATCCGTCAAAAATAATTAATTTGAAAAAATTTTAACGAAAAAATTACCAGAAAAAATGGTCGAAAAAATCAAGTTATTACATACTTCCCCCCTCAAAAAAATTCGGCCTTCAAATTTTTAGAAGATTTAGATCAGAAAGATTACTGAGGTATACAAAATACTAATAGAACTCAAATCTTCAATTTATTCAAACTCTATCATCCAAATCTTAAGAATCAAGCCTAAATCTCCAAATTAGGTCATAATTCATAATTCTAACAGAGCACTCACAACGAAACTAGCTGCTACCCAACTAATGGACCAACCCATTGGTACCCAAACATGCAGACAGACAGATATAATGCATACCATGCAAATGCAACCACAGGTGATACAAACATATGCATATACAGATGCAGAAGTACACAGATGCAAAGGCGGAAGGTGCAGAGATATACAAAAACTGGAATAGATGGTACAAAATCAGAAAAGCACGGATACTCACGTGCAATTCAACCAGTTGAAGTCCCTTCAAAACTTCAAAGGCAAAATTTGGTTACTTGATACACAACATTCAATAACAGATGCATTGCATCTATCAAGGACTTATCAAAAATATCAGACAATGCAGAGCACCGAGAGTCAAAAATTCCTATTATCAGAGTCGTCAGAGATCACCACTTAGACACTTATTAAAGATCAAACTACAGAGGTTCCAACAGATAGGCACACACACGGAGTGAAAGAGAAAGGACTATACGTTATCCGACAAAGTTATCAAATTTAGACTGCAACTGCAAATCCAACTCCAACTACAATCACAGAGTACAAAATAGACAGAACAGATACAAATAATCTCAACAAAAATGGTTTAAAAGATTCCCAGAAATTACTCTTCTAACAACTCAAGTTTAGAGTCCAATTGCATTGAACCCAGAAACTCATCCTCTTAATTTACATTTTGATTTGGATCACATCCATGATCATCAAAAGTCTCGCTCATGATATCACCCGAATATGACCCCTCAATTGCCATTTACCACTTCCAGAATTATCCGTTAATTTCTCTTGACATATGATTCTCAATCGTACCTTCAAACTTCCTTACACATTTACAGTCCCAACTCCTGAAACATTTATCGCGCTAACAGGATTTGCCCTGACTTAACGGTCGAAAGCACACCCGTTATACAAAGCGATT
>CAODLS010751801.1:0-10951 GCA_948243855.1 Flueggea neowawraea
CTTTTCGATGGAATTTCATGATAAAACTTGGGCAGCTTATGTTTTTAATGTCGCTAATCTCAAATATTTTGTTGGAATTTCAAAATTCCAACTTCAGTTTTTGACTTCGTACGGACTCGAACCAAAAACTGCGTTAGAGACAAAAAGTCGAGTGCAACAAAAATATAGCAAGCAACCTAAACATAGACCAACAATATTTTAGAAACAAATTCAAAAAATTCATACTGGCTCTGATACAAATGGAGGAATCTTATACCGGTTTAGCTAATAAAAAGTATAATAAATATGTTTGATTTACTAATCTCGATTCCAGTAGAAGACAGCAGTAGAGTAAGACCATATTTGATGTTGGTCTCACGAGCAAATTACGATTCAGTTGCCAACGGGAGTGCTCGGCTCTTTCGCAGCCTAGATGCCACGTAGATCAGTGTAGGATTCAGTGAGGACGAAGAAGAACGGATTCTTCTTCCTCTTTTTCTTCTTCTTCTCCTTCTTGGTGAAAGAGAGATGAGGGAGAGAGAGAGATTTTGGAAGGAAAGGGAGGGAAAGAACATTTTCTCTCCTCCCACCTTTGTTTTCTTATTTTTTTCTTATATTTTCCCTTCTCCTTTCTTCCCTCTCTCTTTTCCTTCTTCTCCTCTTCTCTATTTATAATAGCCCTTCATAGGCTATTAGGTCTAATGGGCCTTATAGGCCAATCTCGGGCCTGACTCAATTGGTCTTGTCAATTGGTCTCAATCCACGGTCTAAGTTTACACCTTGACCGGCTGGGTTTGGTTCATCCGTCAAGGGCAGACCGCTTTTTCCAACAGATTGAAATAGAAATTTAAGACCTGATTTGATTTATCTTCTCAAAAAGTTACTACCTAACTTGCTTCATTTTTTTGGAAATTTAAAGCTTGCTTGTTTCATCTTTTGAACAAAAATTCATAGGCTGTTTAGTTTAAGAAAAATTCATTATTTTCAGAGATAGAAAAATAAAAAATTTGTTCAATTTTTTTTTGATTAAATGCCGTATTTTCAAAATATTTTCAACTTTTAGAAAATAAAATCAAAATAGAATAAAAAACATAAACTATTTTTTTTAAACTAAATACAGCTTTAACGTCTATCTAGGCTTATTTAAAATAAGAATGAATTTAAAATTTATACGAACTTACAATTTATTGGGATGAATTTCCGAGAGGTATTAATCTTTGTATTTGATTCGTGAAAATCTGAGACTTAACTTGATCAAGTTCGCTGGATCAAGTAGCTTCGTGTAATGTGAGCGATGCCCATAGAGCTAACTGGTCCTATCTTAAACCCCCGAAAAAGGATCACACGTTGCGTTTTCTATGGACAGTCAGAGACTCAAAATTGTCTCGTCCACTGCGTGTTTGCTTAGCAAATTTGGAGTGGTACTTTATCTTCATTTGCATTTTCTTGGGCCTGGTCGTGTTCTGCCCATGGAAGTTTTCACTAATCAACCTACTTAGTCAAAGGGAGGCAACTTATAAAAATAGGCCAATTTTACTTCTTTTCTTTTTTTTTTCCGAACGGTCTTTTTTTATCTTTTCCAACGGTACTTTTTATTTTTCCGGATAGAACTCAACATTTTCGTTTGGAAATTAGAAAATTCTCTTTTTTATTTTTAATAAAAAAATCATAAGTAAAAAAATAAGCCTAAAATAAAATTTTTAAAAGTCTTAAACAAACCATAAATATACGTCATTTTATACCTTTTTTTTTTACAATTCAGCCGTTGTGTTTTTTTATTTTTCATTTTTTGAAATTTTTTGATTTTTTTTTTCAATTTAGTGCACATTATTTTCCTATTTACTTTATTTTCCCATTTTAATTTTTTTTAGATTTTTAACATTAATAAACCTTTAATAAAATTTTTAAAATTCATAAATAGAAAAAATAAACCTTAAATAAACCAACTGAAGTTTATTTTTTCATTTTTTGTTATTTATTCAATTTTTCTTTTATCTCCAGCTAATTTTCTTGTTTTTCACAAATTTTTTATTTTAAATTTTAACTTAATAATCCTTAAATAAAACTTTTAAAATCCTTAAAAGGAAAAATGAACTTAGAATAAACCTAAAATAAACCTTTTAAATAAAACAAACTTAAAACATAAACTTAAAATAAAATTAAAATAAACCTAAAATAAACATAAAATAAACTTCGAAAAAGCCTAAAATAAACTTAAAATAAACCTTGAGAAGTTTATGCTTCCGACAATGTAAATGGGAAGCATCAAAAAATTATTTGCAACTTCGAGAAAGATAAATCTTACCTTCTGGTTTAGTCTCAATTAGCTCCTCAAGGGAAGGAATTGCCTTATCATAAAAAGAACCGAGGATGGGCAAGCCTCCAAGATCTTTCAGGTCACGTAGTACTGAGATTGAACTCTCTCTAGTAGGAGTATACCAAGTATTAGTGACAGAATTCATTGATCAAAAAAAGATTGCATGACAGACCATTTTCCATCATGTGTTTGAAAAAAAAAAGGTAGATGGCATCATAAAGTTGGATTTCCCTTAGCAAACTTCAGTTTCTGACGAGAATGTTTTAAGCCACTCCCATAACCCTTGGCAAAAGTGAATTCATCAGAAAATCTAGGGGAAGACTTCCACACATTTTTACCATTAAGATTGCGTCTTCCCGATAATGCTGAAGGTTAAGAGTTAGCATTCGTCATATGTAGAGATGATTGTAACACTAAGACTTGTTTGTGTTATCCTAGAGAGTGGCTTTAGTTTTAGTGCTTTAGCTAAAAAAATGCATCAAGTCGTCCGGTTTTAATATTTATTTAATTCATGTTCTCTAGTGTTTTAATATTATTTTGTTGATTGATTTAATTTCAGCCGGTTAAATCAATTGATAAAATATTATTTTGTTAGTTAGGACTGTAAATCCGTGATTGCATGTTCTAACATTAGTTGTAGCTCAGCTTACTTCAGGTGGAGGGCATCGACTATTGTTAAAGGAATTAAATAATCTAGTTTAAATGAATTGCAGCATTTCAATTTCATTGGTTAAGGTATGGTCTCTATAGTCTGTATTGTTGTCAATAGATTAAATCTTGCAGGACATTCGGGGGTTGTTTATTGGTAAGGGAAGTAGTTTGCAGAGCATCTTGGGCTACCGAAATAGTAAGTGGAGATTGGTTACTAAGTCCTTCACCTGTATTTACAATCTGAATTCAATTTCGTTGCTCACAAACTCTTCTCGAGTTACTTTTATTATTTACTGTTTTATTCTTGCAATTAGACTTTGTTTTACTAGTTTTTGTGGATTCGACTCTACTCACTACTATATTTATATTTAAATTTTTTAGTAGGTAATTTAATTTATTGGTTTGACACTCATCAAATTTTGGTGCCGTTACTGGGGACCGGTGTTTAAATTTTGTCTAATTTCTTCATTGTTTATTTTGTTTTTGTTGTTTTGTTTCAATTAAAAAAAAGTGATGGCTTTGATCATAGATAGTGGCTTGCATCACTTCGGGTTTGACCGAGATCCATTTGAGGTATGTGTTTCTGAAATTAAATATATGCTTTCACAACTAACCTATACTATTGATCAAATGAGATTTAGGAATCAAGTGAGACCTTGTAGAATTCGTGCTTCTTCGAATTACCCAGGCAACATATGATCAATGACTCAATATGACTCATATAGGTACGATCATATGGTTAGGCTTTATTCAGACACTCACCATTTGGGATGGTAAGAGCATCCTCACTTTGACTATGGGGTAAGGTTAGACAATTTCTAACAATATCAGCTTGAATGACCAACTGCTCCACAACCAAACCTAGAAGATCAAATTCAATCATTAGATTAGATGATGAAAACTTTTGTGGTAACAAATCAACAGTTTCAGCAGAAAACTAAATCCAGTATGCAAGACTTGTGAGATCAAATCACTGAACTAGCCGCTTCACTAAATAATCTGGAGAATCAATGTCAATTGCGTACATAAACTGTTAGTGATCCAATCTAGAACGTTAATGCAATCACGTTGAAGAATGATGAGGAATTGCAAGAACTTGACAATTCAATGCTACACGGCATGGCCATGTCGTAAGCAATAAAAAAAACAGAGGCTCCAAAGCTATTCTTTAGGTTAGATTAAATTGCATTTTCTTAAAGGCTTACAGGGTTCAGTAGAGCAGATGCAGATGAGATTATGGAAGACTTTTTCAAGCTATTAGAAACAAAATTTGAGAAAAATACTAAGCTAGAGGAAGATACAATCAAAGCTATAAGTAACAAGGTAGAGACTCAAGTTCTGAATGTTGATCAAATATCAGTGTGTGTGGACAATTTTTCTTCCTTAAGAAGTCAGTCGAGTTCATACAGGATGAGAATGAGAAAGACATTCAAAAGAATTGAGGTAAACATTCATTTACCTGATTCAATTAAGCATGAGCCCAAATATGTTGAATTTCTCAAAGAATTTCACACCATGAAAAAGAAAGCACCAAGGGAGAGTGTGGTATATGCTCCAGAAAATGTTTCTGCTATGATTCATGATAGTTTAAAACTAAAAAAATATCCAAGTATGTTCTTTATCCCTTGAACCATTAGAAACACAAAAATAAAAATTCCAATGTTGGATTTAGGTGCTTCAATAAATGTTACGTGTCTTTTTATCTATAAACGATTACATTTGGGTCTAATGAAAGGAACATGGGTTGTAATACAATTAGCTAATCACTCTAGTACTTACCTAAAAGGAATGGTTGAGAATGTTCTGGTGCAAGTTGACAGTTTAATCTTTCCCATTGATTTTTATATTATGGGTATAGATGATGAGAACTCTCATCATCCATCACTAATTTTATTAAAAACACCATTCCTTAGTACTGCAACTGCAAAAATTGATGTGTTGAATGTTGAGATTACCTTTGAGGTTGAGAAAGAAGTGGTGCACTTCAATATTGAGCCGAGATAAAAATTCAAGTTCATCTAGCTAATAAGACGTTAAAGAAGTGTTTCTTGGGAGACAACCCAAACATTTAATTTTAATCTTTTAGTTTGTTTGTATTTTTGTGAGTTTTCAGTTTTAGTTTTTTTTTATTTCTTTCAATTTTAATCCCTTTATTGCTGAGTATTTTGTGTTAGATTTCCGTTCTATAAGTTTTTGCAATATCTTAATGGTTTTTCAATCCATATGATCTCATACACATAGAGGCAATAATTCATTTCAATCTGAATGGTGCCACATGCGAAAAGAAGCTATTGACTCCAAATGGTATCCTTTGAGAAACGGGGATTTTATGTACTTATTCCACACAGCGATGCATCAAACTAAAAATTCCAGATAATGAATAAAAGGTGGTGATCCATATTTCCCTCCTTTTGCTCCTTCTCTCTCAGCAGGAACCCTAGCTTCGCTTTCATTCCTCCGTTGCCACTGGTGTCCACCCACTGCATTCTCTTCTCCCACCAAAATTCGAGCTCCCAATCTAACAATTAAGCATCACCATGCCAACCCATGCTATAAATCCCGAGAGAAGTTTTTCTTATCCCTTTACTCTTTAATTTAATTTTGTTCTTTAACATTGAGGACAATGTTATGATTTAGTGTGGAGAGGGGTTTACTTGTCTTTTTGGTGCTTTTCGTGCTATTTTGTTATATAGTTTTGTTTATTTTGTGTGTTTTTATAGTTTTTTCATGCATTTGTTACGTTCTGTCTTGCACCCAGTTTAAGCAGGTTACGGCATGGCCAGGTTGTAATATTTCGTGATGCATTTTAGTTAATTTTGCATGCGTTTTGTTATGTATTTGCTTTTCTATATGAACCTATGTTTATCTTTAGGTTTTAATGATCTTAATTCTGAAAAGATTGACATCATTGATCTCTTTTGAAACCCATTTTGGTGAAACTTAGCTTTACATGTACCGTAGATTTAGGGTTGAACAACCCCTAGTACTAGAACCAAAGGAACAGTTTAAATTCACACAATTTCTTGATGTGTGAATTAGTCAACCTTGATAGAACATTGCTACAACTTGACATGCATTTTGAGATAACTTTCTCTTTTGAATTGGAACACCAAAACGATGAGAGACATTGTTTGTTAAACCATTTGTTTTAACCCTTTTCTTTGTTAAATCTAACCCTTCACATTAGTATATTGCAAACCTCTTTAAGCCTTTAGCCATTTTCTTTGTTCAAATGTGTTTTAACCACTCCCAGTTTCCTTATTAAATCACTCCTTTTGCACCTTAACTTGAGAGTGTTTATTAGCTATATATGCCAATATTAATTTTCTTTGTTAATGTTATATGTTCTTGATTAAATTGCCATGTCTTGGATTTATTTTGTGCTTATGTGGTGGAAGCCACAAAGCTACCCAGTTTTTTTATTTATATTATTATCGTAGCGAAAGAAATAGAATTGAAGTTAAAAAAGAAAAAGAAAAGGAAAAGCAACAAGGAAATTAAAAGTTTTATTATGGGTATCCTTGTGAAAACAGTAGAGAAGGCGTGTATTGTTGTAAGGATGCATTAATAGTATGTATTTTTCAAGCGACATGTATTAGCTTGTTTCATTATTTCTCTCCCCACGTGTTTACCTTTTGTTTAACCTCCTCTTTGATTGGTGAATTTATTCATGTTTTTATAGTGATGGAGATTTGATTGATTATCAAGCCATGGAAAGATCTATTAATGGTTGACTTGAGTGTAAATACTTCACCTTAAACACTTTTGAGTGATTGAGTGATTTATCCATGAAGGTGCGGTTTTGTTATTCTCTAAAAGGCACTATAGGTGTGAAGACTAATTTTTTGGATTGTCGACTTGCCTAGCTCTAGCTATGTTCATTTTTTAAATTTTTGGTACATGTTGATTAGGGGTGAACTAAGAAGTGGGGATAGAAAGGGTGATTAGAAGTCGATTCTTTGATTGTCTTTGGATTATCAAATGCTTGAAGACAAGCATTTTTTAAGTATATGGAGATTTGTTAGTGTGCATTTTTTGCATTTTTTATTAGTGATTTCATGTCGTTTCATGTGCAATTTCACCTCTATTTCTATGTTTTTATGTTATTTTATGGTTTATTCTATCTAGGGGATGACATGGTGCAAAGAGTGGGATTTGGTGCTGATTTGAATTCGGGGCGCTTACGACATGGCCATGTCGTATTGGGACGATTCTAGAACGCATGCTAAAATAGAAGTCTAACATGGAAAAGCTTATTTTGACTGAAAGATGGACTGGAAACATGTATATTTAGTTGGGAACATAAGTCTTATAAAATTGGACTACTTAGGAAGTATTTTGGGACAATAAAACTGTTGAACCAAGTGTGGTTCACATTTAATTTTATATGTTTTGATTAATGTACAAAACTTAGTAAGATTGGATTTAAAAAAGAAAACAAATTCAAGATCAACAAAGACCAAGAAAAGTGAAGAAAATCATGTTCTCAAATCACGACGTCGATCCGCGATGTTTGGAAGATGGCTGGTGCATGAAGAAATCAATTAAAGATGTTCCAAGTTATTGGTAGTTTGAATAATGAATGTTGGTAGTAAACTAATAAACAAACAAAATGACCAAGAATGGATGGTAGTTGACCAGTGAAGGCATGAGTTAACTAGTGGAGCAAAAACACTTGGTAATCGACTAATGAAGATATATAGTTGACTAATGAAGATCATGACTGCTCAAATCTGACTTGAAATAGCATTTCCATTATTTACAGGTCAAAATTTTTAAATATGATGGTCATTTAACATATATGTGACTTGGGTAGTTGAGTGGTGAAGCTTGGTAGTCAATTAACCAAGTAGACAAAAGTGAAATTGGAGCCGGTAGTCGAATAATGAAAGCTAACAACATCCAAAAGGCTTCATGATTGATTTCCTACGGGTTCCTATACTACTCCAACAGTTAGAACAACTTCAAACACCTTTAAGATACTATAAAAAGGAATCCAAACTTCATAACTAAGTGTCCCACTCCTTGGTTTATCAACCTTACATTCACCATCTTTGAAAGCTCCCCAAAGAGGTCAAAATTAGCATAGTGTTGGTAGTTTGTTCTTCATCTCTTATCCTAAAGTCCCATCATCTTTGTTGGGCATTTGTAAACACTTTGAGAGAGGGAAAGGTTTGTTATAAACCTAAGCAAACAACATTGTAAAGGTTTTAGAGGTGTGAGCCTAAGAGAGAAATCAACCTTGTGTTGGCCTTAATCAACATTGCTGTTGGCTTTAGAGGTGTGAGTTGGGAATCAAGCTTGTTATGTTGGTATTGTTAGATTGAGTTGGAATCAATCATCGATATAGTGGATCGAAAAATCCTAAGTGCGGAACTTAGGTAGTGGATGGAGGCATGTTTAGCCGAACCACTATAAATTGTTTATGTTCGTTTTCTATCTTCCTTGCTCTCACAACTTTGTTAAGGCACAACCGAAAATCCTCCAACAAAAACTGTGGTTACAAATTAGGTATTTCATATAAATACCTAGCCGTCAATTTTTATTGGGGGAGGCTATTATTTGACGTTCTTTACAACTTTATTTCCTGCGCTCTTATGTGTTGCTAAAATCTTTCTGGTCAAGGTTAGTCAAAGTTGAACTTCATTGAATTGTGAAGATATTGAGTTAATTGTTCTTAATTCATTTGCATATTTGTTTAATTCCCGTTCTCTAGTGATTTAATATTATTTTGTTGATTGATGTAATTTCAGCTTGTTAGATTAATTGATGAAATAAACTATGCCAGTTAGAATTGTAGATTCGCAATTTTATGTTCTAACATTAGTGGTAACTTAGTCTAGTTCAGGTGGAAGGCCTAAATTATTGTTAAGGGAATGAAATAATCTATTTTAAATGAATTGCAGCGTTTCGATTTCACAAGCTAGTAGATTAAATCCAGTAGGGTGTCTCGGTGGTTGTTTATTAGCAAAGGAAGTAGTCTGCAGGGCATCCTGGGGCTACCGAAATAGTAAGTAGAGATTGATTACGGAATGCATCGCCTGTAACTATAATTTACTTATGTGAATAATTGAGATTTATCTTTCGTTCCTCTGATCGATTCAAGAAATGATATCGAGATGAAACCTTGACTAGGCTTTTTAAATATTGATCTTCCTTTACTTTATTTCTACGATTATTTGTTATTTCCTTTATTTATAGTTTCAATTCAATTCATTGCTTACAAACTGTTGTCAAGTTATTTTTATTATTATTGTTTTATTCTTGCAATTAAACTTTATTTTATTGGTCTTTGTGGATTTGACCCTACTTATTGTTATATTATATTTAAATTTTTTAGTAGGTAAAATACTTTGATCGTTTGACACCTATTAATTATTCTTTGCATTAAATGTTTTCTGACACGTCTTTGATCAATTGAGCATTTCTATAGTCAACCTAAGGACATCTATAATGATTACACCCATTTATGGAGTAATGAGTATATATATATATATATATATGCCTTACAAAGGGGGAAACACGTTCACATATACCTGAAAATCTTTGAAAATTCCACCCGTCGAGTGTCTTTAACCCAATACCTTATTGTTTTAGGTGTGGGTGTTTACTAATGATCTACCAAACCTTTGCAAGTATGCCCAACTTATTATACTCTATTTCATTTTTCTTTTTCTCACAATATTTCAACTCTTCAATATTTAATAGGTTGGACCCACAATATCTACCATATATAATTTTAAATAATCCACAATAAATATTTTATATAACTGAAAAAATTAAATTATTGAAATTTATTAATAATTTAATTTATTAATAAACTAAGAAGCTTATTACTTTTAAAAACGAATTAAAAATTATTATTTTTGAAAAAAAAATTAAAAAATAAGATAATGTATAAAAAATAACAAAAGTGTAATATCCCGTCTGTTCTGACCGGAATCTTGTAGTATTCCGAAGTGATTTAGAGTTGGAATGTTGATCATTGAGTTTGGAATGTGTTCGAAGGTTGTGTTGCGTGTGTAAGGCATGTTGGGGGTCGTCTACATGCGTTGTACAGGTTGCTACTAACACAGACGTGGTTTAGGTTTGACTGTAAATGTGCTTAGTTTGGCCTGTGTGCGTTGTGGTGCTTATATGCGCGTTCATCATGGCTTGGGTGTGATCCGTGGGCATGCAAGGCCTTCTACGCACACAACAGGGGGTAGAACACACGTAGATTGTAGATCTGAGAATGAGGGGTTTCCAGATCTACCGTCTACGCACGTTGTGTGGGATGCTACCCACGTAAAGGACGGCTCTACGTGCGTAGACTCGGGTATTGTGCACGTAGATGTGTTCCTTCAAAGCAACTTCGCGTGAAGCACAACGTTTCAACTTGTGGGTCTATAAATACCCGCCACCTACCCTTTTTTGGGTCATAACTCACCTCAACCACCATAGCACAATCTCATTCATTTCTCTTCAACTTCCTTTGCTTCTCCTTGCTTCTACAATGATTCTATAGGTAAGAAACATCCATTAATCACTCCATTTCCTTATTTTCCTTCGTATTTGGGCATTATAGGGCTTCGGCCCAACTTTGAGTTTGGTTTGAATCTTTTCTTTTATTTTGAAATAAGAGTTAATGGGTGTGACATTATGGTTGTTTGAGGCCAAAAGCATGAGGTTTTACCATTGGTTTTAAGGGTTTTGGTACTTGAACGAATTGGATTTCTTTGGAGCTAGGTTTCAGATTTTACTAGATTTTCTATTAGATCTGATGTTGTTTCTGATGTATCTCGATTAATAATAGTTAGAACTACTTAGATATGAGTATGATTTGGAGATTTGATTATTCCTCCTTATGGGCCATAGAGATCCAAATTTCAAAGTAGAAATTCTAGAGGATTTTGAGTTTATTTGTTGGATTAGAGGTTGGATTTATGTTCTGGAGCTCGATTAGAGCCAATATGGGTGTTCAGTATCGTTGGGTACCAAGCAGATTGTGATTTTAGTATTTTT
>CAODLS010751998.1:0-11350 GCA_948243855.1 Flueggea neowawraea
GTAAATCATGGATTCGATTTGAAAGAAGCCAAAATCGGAGGTAAATCAAATTAGAACTAAAGAGGAAGACAACAACTTTGGGTGGGAAAAGCCAAACGCGCCCGAGAAAATCAAACAAGTCTTAAAAAATCAAGTGGGCCAAAAAACAAATTCAATGGCCCAAAACACAGAAAGACCCAGATTGTAGCAATCAAATTTGGCAGGTCCAGATTGAAAAACCAAATAAAGTTTCTGCCAAGAAGAATATATGGCAATAAGGAGAAAAGCAATGGTGAGGTCTGCAAATTATTCCGCGAACATCACTAAAATTTCGGAAGATTACTTAGCGGCAAACAAAAAGCGACTTGTGATCTTAAGGAAGCAAACAAAAGCTTTTCCTCTTATTTTCCAAAATACGAAAAACAGAGCAATTAATGAATCCTATCTAATAAAACCATCAGTTATTCCTCAGGAAGTAACGGAAAGTGTTACTCATGTCATCAATAGAAAACGTTACATGATATTAACATTCACTATTAAATCGTTGTACTATAAATAGATAAGAGGATATCTGGCTAATGTACGTTCTACTTGACACTCATACCGATATTCTGCAAAAAACAATATTAACTTGAGCGTCGGATATTCCATTGGGGAGCAACCCGACCTCATCTTCTTTTGTGATTTCAGGTTTCAAGGTGACGTTCACGTTTCCCAAAGTACTCGAGTTCTCGGAGTTTTCTTAGTTATTGTTGTTCATTTTCTAAGGCAACAACAATAATTAAATTATTTTTAATATAAATATACTAAAAAATTTTAGACTATTATATCCTTTTTATTTTTTATAATTATAAATATACTCTTATTTATTTTTTAATAATTATAAATGCATTAATTTTTAAAATAATTTGTAATTATCTCAACAAAAAATATAAACTTTATCTATTTAAAAAAATATATAACAATTTGTAATTATCATAAAAAATTTTAATTTTGTTTTAAAAAAAATTATCTATTTCAAAAAAATTCTAACAATTTTTAATTATCTTAAAAAAATATACATTTTTTTTTAAAAATATAAAATTTGTATTTATCTTAAAATTTAAATTTTTTTAGACTATTATATCTTTATTATTTTTTATAATTACAAATATACCCTTATTTTTTTAATAATTATAAATACATTGATTTTTTAAAATAATTTATAATTATCTTAACAAAAAAAACTAAACTTTATCTATTTCTAAAAAATCTAACAGTTTTTAATTGTCTTTAAAAATTTTAAATTTCATTTTAAAAATATTTAAAAATTTGTAATTATCTTAAATAATTTATAATGTCTTTTTTTCATGCTGATAGTTTGATCATCTTAAACTACTAGCCAAATAATTTGCTTTTCTAGTTGATTTTTATCTTAGATCATATATATTGCGTATTTCATTTTAAAAAAATGAAATTACAATTATATTGACTTTTATCTTAGATCATATTTTTTTTTACATAATTATTCAATAATTTAATAAAAACATCTATAGCGTACAACATAAGTGCATAAAAACTAATATATAGAAGGTGAGACATGTAACCAAACTACATATATGTTTTTTGATAAGTTTTATTTGCGTCCACTAAAATCAAACTCATGACCTCTACTACAACGCTAGCCAAACTACATGTGTTAGAAGAGCTATATGTGAAACCAACGCATGATATTCTCCGAACGACCATGATAAATATGTTGTTTTTCCTTGGTCCAAGAACGTGGATAAGGAATTATTAAGTTGGATAATCTTTTTGTTACCAAGGAAAAAAACTGACCAATGACGTATTGTCAACAACAGTGGCATATGTTAACGAAGACATTGATCTATTTAGTTCCAACAAGTTAAAGCTATGCTTTCAAAGGTCCATGTCTACATTGCCTTAGAACTCCCTAAATCTTTGGAATACAGAAAACCTGCAAACTGCTACATTGCATTGAGACAAATCTTTTGAAAGATCCATACTACATTCTTTTAGGATGTCGCCTAATTTTTTTTTTAAAAAATATTTCCTTCAAATGTTTTCTTGGGAGATTGGTAAAATTGCTGCTTTAATGTAAACTCTTCATGTAATTATTTATTTGCAATATAAAAGGTATTTTGAAATTAATCAATTCTGCAATGCTAAATTAATCTTAGTTGATTTGGTCAAAAAATAATCACTTTCGATATTTATGTTATCATATTGGCTCTCATTAACAATTGAATATGGATATTTAGTGCTGAAAAATAACTCTAATATGGACATAAACTTATCTGTAATTGCCTTTTCGCAATTATTTAATTAACATAAATTATTGTAGATATTTTTCTACCTAAACACTAGTTATAAATACATAATCACTAAGCCTTATCCATTGATGTTAAATTAATTAGTGGAAAAAATTGACGGTTGTTTGTTTTACTTCTCACTATTATATGCATATACATTCTCTTTCTTCTCTTTTTCTTTTTCCTTTTTTTTCTCGAATAAAACAGGGAGAACCTTCACCAAGCAGCCTATCTTGTGGAAATTTAAGACATAAAATTCCAAATAATATACTCACAAAAATGTAGTTTTCATTAGATTTGTCTCCTATATATAAAGAGACTTTTCTTATTCATCCAATAACAAAGCAACCCATAAACATAAGAAACTTCTTGTGATTGACAACATAGAATTAAAAAAGAAAATAACTATTATTCTATTATGCATAAGTGCAAGTTTAATAGACTTGCAATATAATATTCATGAATCAGTCTAACTAGCTAAACCAATTGAGGGTTTACACCAATGTGCAATGGAGAAAATTGGAGAAAGAAGCCTTTTATTTGCAAACAAATTTTTTTTATTTGCAAACAAATTTTACATGTTAACAGACAGATCCCACTTGAGACAAAAAAGCCGAAATAAATTTCTTTTGCTTTGAAGTTTTTGTCACTTTTATTGACTTTAGTCCTGCCGGTGACTTACCAAGTACGTGCCTTGTTGAGGACCAGAGTGTATTGATAAATAAAATAAGAGAGTAATATTGTGCGTAGCCTTCGAAGGATTTATCAGTTCTGATGTACTGAGCAAACCCTTCCTATTAATTAGGGTTACTTTCGATTTTTTAAGATGGTGTCTGATTTTTCTCTTTTGTCTGAGTGGTATCTGCCTCTTGATTAGCCTTGTAAATGAAAATATATATTTGATTTGCATCATTTTTTTTTGTCAAGATTTTGATTTGCACCATTCCATATAAGAGAAAATAATTACAGATATTATAAGACTAATCCATGCAAGAATACTTTAATGATCTTGAGTTTTGATCTCCATTAATGGTATATCTGCCAACTTCAGAAGTAATGGTATCTTAATTAGTGCCTAGTTGGTTTACATATGAAAAGTTGAAGCAAATGCAACGCGCAAATTGCAAAGTTGAATCACTCCAAAAATTATATAATATTAATAGTTTTTCTCTATTACCGTGCATTTTTTGGTATTTGAATTTGATTACTATACGAGAGAGCCACAATCCAAGTAGTATGGGACAGTGAAGATTCAATTTTGAAATTATATTTCATCTCAATTACAGAATAAATTATGTCAATTAATGAGAAAACTGTCCTCACATGACTTGTTCTACTTTTCTTTCCTCTTTTATATTTTTTTACAAAGTTGACGTGCCACATTCAGTAAATGAGATGAAATTCAACGTCAAAATTGAATCCTCACCATTATCCGGATTGTAACTCTCTCAAATAGTAACTGAAATCTATTTAGACAAAATACCCACATTTGAATCAGTATATACACTAACCATTAATTGAACCAACGATTTATTGGTCTAAATTACAAACATTGAGAGGACGATAATGTTAAAAGCAGGCAATTGAATCGGTGGTGGTGAGGTTATATCTTCGTACAAAGTCCAATTGCATATTGTCTTATTCATTAAATTGGACCCTTATGTGATTATGAAGGGTTGTACGAACCGCACCAACATTAATTTGTCCATTATCAACAATAAGCTGGTCCAGAATGGAGCTTCCAAAGTGAATAATTTTCTTGGTTTGAAGATGACAGTCAGCGTGGTTAGAACATCAGTAGCAGTTTCTCTCGTGCACCTGCGTTTCAGGTCTCATTTTTGTTGGGAACATCTGTCATGTCTTCATCCTTTTTAGTTAAGTTTCCATCTTCTGAATATTCAACCCCCGACATTTATATTATCTTCTCCTTTCTTTTTTATTTCTGTTCATATGATATACATGCTGCATAAATAACGGTTGTTTAATCGGGGGATTTGTATAATTTCAAAAAAAAAGCGGGATTTATATCTTCTTATGATCAATCCACCTTATCGATTAGAATCTCACATTGTCTATTTGACTGATCTATAATGTCCTTGTAAATGTACAACAATCATCTTCCATGCATAAAGTATTTTTTGAAATAAATTAAACTTCTATTTAAAATAGATTTAAGTTTTTTTTTCAAAAAATAAAGAAAAAAAGAAAGTCTTGAATATGATTACGATTATAGCTGTTAGGGTGTTAATTAATTGGGGCCACTCTATATGCATTATGGGTGTTATAATCTTCAAACCTACCCCCGAGGGGTGGTCGAGGGGAACGGGGTATGCTGACTTCAGTTAGCGGCGCGAGTTCGAGACGTGGGAGCGGCGTAAGTTCTGATTTATCTGGTTCTCACTCGGGTCCGTGTCGCATTGAGCTGGGTTGTTCAGGTCCGGTCTGCTTGTCCTCGGTGAGATGCTACGGTGACCACACTCTTGCACGAGTCTAATTCAGTTGTCGAGTGTCATTTATGACTCAAATGAACATTCCGTAGTGGAGAAAATACCTTCCGATTTAAGTCTGCATAGTAACACCCAGTAGGAGTAAGCCATCTACCGGTCGCCCCCACTTTCCTTTTTTTCGGTAAAAAAAAATCTTCAAACCAAGAATAATCCATAAAGTCGTCAATTCAGCTTCTTTCTTCGACCGGGCACCGGTAAATGTGAGTAAACGTCGATCGCTTTAAGGTTGTTTTTTTTAAGAGAACTTAAATCGATCGCTTTAAGGTTGTTTTTTTTTAAGAGAACTTAAATCGATCGCTTTAAGGTTGTTAGGGTACAAATACAATGACTTTTAATAGACGAACTGTTTTGACAGTCATCATGTTATTCTCAAACGGGTCGGCAGTTGAAACCTTAATTTGTACTTCTATCTCAGAGATAAAAACATATATACACTTTTTGTCGGAAATCACTAATTACAACCTATCTATCAAGAACTTTTTTTTGAAGATTACTTGTTAAAATTTTGTTGATAGAAAATCAACAGTTTATTTCTTTGGATTGAAAAGTAGATAGCAGCAAAAACTTAAATATCCTGCTAATTAGTTTTCATAAATTGCATGTATCTTGAATAACATATGTGGAGCGATAATTTTGATAAATCACATAATGAAAAGTAGAAAAACTAACACATTTTATTTTTTTTCTTATAGTTTTAACATATTCAAGGGTAAAGTCAAAACAAATTCTCAATTAGGGCCTAATAATAGATAGACTAATAGCAACAAATTTGATCATTGCAATTTTTATGACATCAAAATTAGTAATATTAAATTTTTGAAATTATACTACTAATTAATTGAGTTTAGGCCAAAAAAAGTTATCTATGAAATATTATATCTAATAAAATATTATACCATACATATAATTTTACAATATTAAGGGCACACACACAACAATTAGTCAAATTACATGTAAGTATTTGTTAGCTCAAATCAACTCTTTTGAGAAATAAGAAATTTGAAGAAATTATAAGTTTAAGTCATTTAAGGCAAAATTTCTTTGAACACTCGGAGCGAACAATAATTAATTTTAAATACGCATTGAAGAAACAAAAGTTGCAACATTATCCTCCACATAAATCGGCAAAGAGAATAAACCAATGAGGAACAGATATATGGTCACCAATGATTAATATAGAAAATTATGTTCAACATAGAAAAATATTTAATATATATTCATAACTCCAGTTTCGAATGTTTGTTTCGAACCGTATATGTTAATATATAGGAAATTATTGAATTAATTCGTTATCAATTAATGATTCAAATTGTTACTCCGCTTGGACCTACTGAAATGCGGTAACGACCAGAAACTAATTAAGAGGAAAATTGTAGCTATTTTGTTTGAGCCGCCATTGACAAGTGGCCAAATTTGTTCAGTGATGGTTACACATACTATTACATGAAAAGTGGATGGTCTAAGTTGTGGATTTATGCCCCGAGGTGTTGATCTTGGCGGTAATCAACTAACATTTATAATTGAACGTTTCAAGTTCGAACTTTGGTAGAGGTAGTGGATAAAATAATTGATTTAAACTTTCGTCCACCCTCTGTCTTTTAAAAAAAAGTTGTGGATTTATTATGTGTTCATTTGATGTTTACACAAACATACAGAAATCGCACAATTATTTAGACATTAGAGTATATGATAGATGTTTGTCACAAATATGTTTTAAAATTTCAACATATATAGCCGATCCAAAAAAAAATCAACAAATAAAGTTCATTTGTAGTCAATGTGATAACTATTGAATTGACATTTTATTAAAATAAAAATTTGTTTGAACTAGCACTAAAAAGATCAATTATCAATAGAAAAAACCATTGGTAAGTGGTGAAAACATTTCTAGTAATGGAAACTTTTCCCTTATTTTGATTGATTCACTGTTTTGTGGATTATATTTCAATAAAATTCTAATTTATCAAAAAAATCGTTCACCAAAGAAAAATATCCGTCAACAATATGGTGGTTGCTAATTTTTTTAATGATAGATCAATTGATAAACTAAAATCTAATCACCACTGATCCTTGGCATTTACCGACAATACTAACCATAGGCAATGCAGTCAATAATGGAATTATCGACTATATAAAGTTACTGACGGCTAATAGAGGGGTTGTGTGTTTGTATACATTTTTTTTTTCAATTTACTAAATTTATTTCTAAAAAGATTTTATACTCTTTGTACTTTGACTGTATAATCTATTAAATTTATCAAAATATTGTGTTTAATTTATAATAATTTAATATAACATATTATATATTCAATATATATTTTTTACTATACAATCTATTAATCTACAATTTATTTATGTTATTTACCGTCCAATTTATTAAAATCAAACACCCTATTTTTCTAAATTAAACACGAAATTGAGAAAAAAAAAGTTGGCAATGTTTCTACAAGGCAAACATCATGTCTAATGATAAAATTATAAGTAGCCTCTAAACATATATACTACTAAAACTACTGTCGAAAACCATACACCTTAATGGTTCCCTAGAAACCCCAATTATACACCCCTATTGGTTCGCGACCAAATCATATATGCCTGCCTCTTTGACTCACTTTCTAGCTAGGGTTTGTCTCTGTGTTTCCATTAAATTAAACAAATAAAAAGCTCATCAACAATCTTCACTTGATTCCTGTCCAGACCAACTCTCATGGCTCTTTCTTCATCATCATCCTCCAATAAATAAAGCTGTTTCATTTCACCTATGCCTACCTCTACACTGCTAACCTCAGTTTTTTTCTTTCTTTCAGAAAACTAGCTCCATCAGCTTCTGCCTACCTCATGATAAAAAATAAAAATAAAAAATACAAAGCTAAATATTTAGGTTGGTCCATGCAAAATTAGTGATGGACCACACTACTACATCAAAAAAAGAAAAAGAACTCATAGTTACAAGTTTCGAAAACATCTCAAAAATGTTAACTGCCACAACTTCAACACTGTACTCCACAGTTTCCTTTCATTTACTCCCCCGACTTTTGTGGGTGCTCTCATATATATATATATATAGTTATTTTTTATTAAAAAATAAAAATAGATATGTCCGTACAATTTGGCCTTTTGGGTTGAGCTCAAAAAGTAGTCCCCATTTAACATATAATAAATAAAATAAACATGAAAATAACCTTTTGGGTTGAAGCATGCAAGGAAGGAAGTAAGGAGAGATGAGGGCGTACTGTACCACATGACTGTAAAAGCAGGCACACAAATGGGGCCCTGAAGCGGGTACAGGATAGGATGCGCAGGGGGTGCCTAGAGTGCACTTGGAATGAAAAAGTACAAGCAGAGAGAGCACAAGATTGGTGACGTAGGCAAGTGTGTCGTAATTTAATTTATTTTTTTTTTGGGGCAAGTGGCGGAGAAAGCTTTGGGTTCTTTTAGGACCACCTGTTTTTAACGGACAAAAATTAAAGTAATATATTTTTATTATTTACCAAAAACTAACATTCTTTAAATATTGATTGACCTCTTTTGTTATTCATGATAAGTACACTAAGCTTCATAAGTTAGATTACACCGATATTTATAAAAACTTCATGAATTTGATTGCACAACGTACCACACATTTTCAAATTTACCATTTATTTCAACGTATAAGGTCAAATGTCGAAAGGACATATATTTATATAGTTTTTATTATTGTAGATGCCGTGAAAGTGTTTGATGTCTTTTTATGCAACATACCCACATTTGAATCATCATATCACTATTCTGTATTTATTTTTTTGTTCAAAATTCCATGTATATATTTATTTATTTATATGAAATTGTTTATTTTCTTGTGTTCCCTATTCACAAGAATTTGTTTGGTCTTTAAAGGTCAATGTTTGACAATTACATGGGACATTATTTTTGGACGTGTTCATCAACATGGATTAAATAGATCCCATGCCTTTTACAATTAGTTTTCATATACAGTGTAGTTTTCATATGTTCACATTTTTTTTGACAAGTATATTGAATGAATCATATACCGGTTTAACTAATAAACAATATAATAAATAGATTCGACTTACTAACATCGATTCCAGCGGAAGCTTGCAGTAGAGCAGAATCAGTTCTATGTTGGTCTTGCGAGCAAACCATGGTTGAAATGCCAACGGGAGTGCTCGGTTGTTTCGCAGTCTAGATGTCACACGTGATCTGTGCATGAGTCGGTACAAGAGACCGAGCCTCGCTCTCCCCCGGAGGAGAGCTCTCTTTCATTTGTGTGTTCTCGGAGTTGTGAAGGAAAGAAAGGAGCAAAGCTCCTTATATAGGCCCTTAAACGGGCTAACGAGCCTAATGGGCCCAACAAACCCATTTCATTTCTAACTCAATTGGTCTTGCCAATTGACCTCGGTTCATGTCCCGGTTCACACTGTGATTAACCGAGTTTGATTATCCTCAATTGGGTTTTCCAATTTGTCTCGGTTCACACCTCGACTGATCAAGTTCGGTTCACCCGTCATGGGCGGACCACATTTTCCAACATCTCCCTCTTGCACATGACGAAACCATAACTCGTAATGGATCATGATAAAACTAATATCAATCATGATTAAAATCTCGTGTCATACAGACAAATAGATCGCACGACCAGCATACGATGAGAGCGTAATTGCTATACACCTGTTAGGGTTATATAACAGCTTATATCTCAATCCTGCTAGAAGGCGTCTCTTGAATACTAGCTCCATTCTGACAAAGTGTATGCAACAACAGCACAAACTGCTGAAAACGTATGCCTTTCCCTAGTTCATAACCACACAATCGTTGTTTTCGGACTACTCGATCTCACGAAAGTTTTACTCATAGTTCACACATCATATGCCACTCTACAAGAGAGTCGACTAAGCAAAATTTTGAGACTAGTGCGAATGCATCTAGAAACAAATTTTCCCTCTTACACCAGACAATCCACATAGTTAAGTTTACTTTCTCAGCTTGACACGCTTGGTCGAATCAATCATGACCATTAACGACAAGTTAGAGTAGACAAACTTAACTACATGTTTTGAATGTATTAAGGGTTCTAAGGGTAGGTAGTACCGAGAACCACATGTTCACGCAGGGTCTCACACTAGGAAAAGTGAGATCGTTTATCAATCTTTTTCATCCCTATGGTTGTGTATATAACACACATGGTATGATCATGTATTGTGGTGTTCTTTCCTTCCCTTTGAGAAGCGCATGTTTATACAATATTATAAACATCACATAGAAGCTTTGATTATGATGCATTTTGCCATCTAACCTTAATCCACACTTGACAGAATTACTTCTGGTTTTAAGACAAAATATGCTAAAAATCTCTCAATTTTAGCATTTGATCATTTAATGATCGGCATAGGAATTCATCCTATGACGTATGACTCTTTACATACGTTTTTTTCTTGCCATTTTACAATGAACTCACGACTGTAAAATACAAGACGACCTCTTGATTATAAACGTGCTCAAGATCTCTCTCTACATTCAAAACCAGCATCATCTTAGTTCTTCCCCCAACGGACTGAAAAAACTAAGGTAAACACCCATGTGAGTGAGTTACTTCTCTGTCCAACATGCTTTCATGCTTAATGCTACAAAAAATGCCAATTCTAAACATTGCGCTCATGTATTGCCCATAATGATCTTATTAAATATCATGGTTTAAGAGATTACACACTTCGTGTGCCATACGGGTCTTAATGAACTTATTCCTTGTAGGCTTTTATTAACGGATCTTACGATCTCGTCTCACATGGACTTACATTCCAAGTTCACTTCTTCAAGTGAAACTTGTACTCAAATTTACTTGACCTTATGCAACAAAGTTCTTTACTAAATGATACTTGATCTCGATTTGCTACAATCGAGGTTGACTGTCACTAAAGACTGTCATAGGTTCTTTAGGTGGTTAGTGCTAAATTGATCATTCCACTTAATAGTCAACCTTGTTATTGCACTGCAAATTACGAAGATATAGTCTCAGCTTCTTTTGCCACACTTATATGTGTTCCTCACTATTACGTGGAGTGACCTTTCAGTTAGGCAAGAACACATAACCAGACATGGACTTCCCTATAGTCCATATCATTACGTGGAGTTGTAACTGTGTTTTATTTTATCGCAAGCCCTCACGATAACACAATGCCTTACAGTGCCTCTAAAGCATTCAAGTATCTCACTCACTGCTTTCCAGCACCCTTTTTATGTGTTGGATTTATGTTTGCTAGCTAACTTGACAACTTAGCAAACTTTAGGCATTTCACACACCTAGGCATTTAATACAAGACATAATCTTGTAATCAACACATGTACTCTATATTACAAAAGACATTCGTATGATATTCGTATGAAGAACGTTCCTTACACATTCTTCTTTTCATATAGTTCGTGGACACATGCCCTTTCTAAGAGACTTGCTCTTAGTTACAGGATATCTATAAGTTATGCATTTATGTAACTTAAATCATTCAAGTATTTTATTGATCCACTGAAACGATCTCTTAGAGCTCGACTCCAAGGTCA
>CAODLS010752108.1:0-19384 GCA_948243855.1 Flueggea neowawraea
CCTTCATACACCTTTGTACACTCATTTACACTGGTCCTTTTTTTAACTAAAACATTATAACAGCACCAAAAATTTATTTTAATATTGTTAATTTCATAAGAAATATGCATTGATTAAATATAGAATACTACTATACTTACAATATTGTGCATAATAAATCTTTTTTCTAGAAAATAAACATCTATGTACACCTATGAACACCTATGTACATTGTACACATATAATTATATGAATACCTATATACACCTTTCCACATGTATGAACATTTTTGTGCACCTTTGAACATTTTTGAAACCTTTGAGTTAAACAACTATATATATATATATGAACAATAATGTACATATAAAATAATGTGTATATATAAAATTTTTAGTTCTAGCTTCTGTTATTCGGTTCAGTTTGGTTCGGTTATCGGTTCGAATATTGCTTAAAACCCAGTCCTGAACCAAATAAAAAAAACGGTTCAGTTCGATTCGGAGAAAGTCAAAACTCAACAGTTCTTTCGGTTCTGGTTCTTTTTATTTCGAATATTCGGTTTAGTTTAGTTATCTCCAAAACCCATGTTCAGTCCTAAATAAGGGCACACTAACGATGAGCTAATGACAGGCAATAACAAAATAACAATTTTGCATTTCTGAACTCCAATTTTTTTACTTCAAACAAGAATTGCATAACCCACACAAATGTTCAGTTTTCCTTGGCCATGCTTTGAACTTCTGCTTCACCTACTCAACGGGCAGCAAATTCTCAACTGGGATTTTCGCCACATCACTCCTTACTCCAATATCAGAAGCTAATCTGTACAAACCATAACCACCTACAGCAGCGAGGCCACCGAAGCCTGTAGCAGCGAGGCCACCGAAGCCTGTAGCTAGAAATCGAAACCGGGAAGAAACAATAGCACTTACAGTGACTACCAAGGATACTGCCTGCCCACTTCCTGCCGGGGCTAGAAAGGATGCTGCCTGTCCAACTCGACCTACGCTGATGCTAGTAAATATAAGGAGACCTGTCTTGCAGTAGATTGCAAAATCCTCGCAGTTGTTCTTGAAAATGTCATATGCACCAAATCCATTTCCGAGAAGGACAGAAGCTCTATGAAGGACATCTTCTGGTGGGTCTGAAGCGGCAAGAGTGCAAGTCCCTCCCCGAGAGGCAAGGAACACAGCGGATGAGACACTATACTCAAAGCGGTAGAGATCCCCACCCGAAAGAAAACAGTCGATGCAGGAAGAGATGACACCGCCAAGTCTTGGCTGGTCACCACATTGGGGGCATGGATTATCTGGAGAGTGAGGAGGAGCAGAACTTAGTATAATGCGGTCTAGCACAGTTCCCGTGCCAATTTCCTGCCCAGCTCCTCGAGTGAAGTGGATAACCTTTCTCTCGCCAATGTATATCCCTAATGTCATAAAATAATAAGCATGTAGGTTAACAGATGTAACCAAAATTTTAATGTTATATTCATAATTAAGATTTTGTCCAAGTGCTATATTCACAGCAAAATATGAGTGTCTGGAAAGCACAGCTGAATCCTGAAAGGTTAAACTAGCTTAACGGGTTATGTACTCTTCTGCATGATTCTGGAAAATGGAAATAAAATATCTGCCACGTCATTCTCCATCTTATTAATTAAATTTCATTGACTCTCCATAAGTTTAACTCAATAACATAATCAAATGAAGAAGATTGAATCCCAACAAAATGCAAGATTGGCAAAAATAATTACTCCAGATGCAAGGATCATATTTTACACAACGCAAAAATGGACTGAGCAAACTCAGAACGAAATCTAATATTTTCATTAATTCGCCATGTTTCTCCAGCTAGAGAATTATTTCCCAAGTTTTCTGAATCATTCGAAGTTTGATTGGTGTCCTCCTATTTGCAGAGCTACCTTAGATTTCAACATTTTAAAACAATCTATTGCTACTGCAGCTACATTTTTTGTCCAAGGAAACTAACATTAGGTGTTGCCTGATAAGGATTTTCATGATACCCAAGACAGGAGAAGGGCAAACATTGAACATTAATTATGAATAGTGAGTTGATAATTTTGATGGCTGAGATGAAGAATCTCGAGATTAACTAGAAACCACTGCAGATAAAACCAGAGAGATATAAACGAATCACAAATGTCAAAACTAATGTTCTGGCCATACAACACCAAGAGCTAGAGTTACAATGATTTCTTAAGTTCTAACTCTCTAAGTTCCTGGCCCAAAACTAATGTTCTAGCCCTGAGAAATTATTGGTCTTATACTCGGATAAAAACAATTGAATCCTAACTGAACTGCTCTAAGAAATTTTAGAAAATCTTGAAGATCTAATAGCATCCTCTTTATCTCAGCTGTCAGATCTGTTTTGATATGATTTCTAACAATGCTAAAGAAGTCATTTTTTTTTCAGCTGCAAAGAAAAGAACCAGTTAATTAAAAAAAACAATGCTAAACACACCAATTTGACCAGTTAAACTACTGAAATCTCCAAAACGATTCTATTAAATAAATACCCTCTATGTCCTACAAAAACCCACCAACAAAAACCACTGAAAACCAGATAACAAATCCAAATAGCAATCACAAAAAAAAAATCTATCATTTTTACAATAGAAGGGAAAAAGGGCATCTTCAAATCATAAACCATCAAGTAACAGAATTAAACACAAAACGTAATGCGGACACAAATAAAAGGAACTGAGAGACGGACCATGATGGGCATACAAGTAAGCTTTTCTCCAAGAATAGACGTGATCACCAGCGTTCAACTCATCTCTTCCAATCTTGTTTGAGAGCACTCCCATCTTTCCTTTCCTCTCTTCTTTCTCTTCAATTTTCAATCAAAATGATGCTTATTTTATGAATATCTGTTTAAGTAGAGATGAAAAGAGAAGGGAAAGTGCGCCCTTCGCTGCTACGTTTTGCCATGCTATATTCTTACTGGTTCGTACTTGCGAGGAAAGGTAGCGTCAACAACACTCTTTAACTTTTATTTATTTTTGTGGGTGCTAGTTGCGGAGCCTTGGAAATTGAAACGACTGGCCCGGCCAGCCACCGCGAGGTCCGCGACCCTCCACTCTGTTTTATGCGCAAATTACAATGCCATCCCTAAGGTATTAGGCTGTGGATAACGGATTCCTTGTTTGGAATGCGTTATTGTGTTATCATGTCATAACTCGTTTTTTTGTAGGAGGACGGATTATATGTGTCAGTCGCTGAGTTTATTGGTTTCACGTCTGACATATTAATCTTTTTTTTAAATCAAAATCTGACAATTGGATCGTTTTGATCCAACGATTATATTTATTACAACGAAATTAAAATAAAATTGTGTTTAATAAAAAGTTGAGTAAACATCCCGTATAATTTTTAAAGTAGTACCTAAGTTACAGATAAAAAAGTTGAAGAGTTAAAAATTATTAACTTTAATAAAATAACAATAAAAATGAACATATGTCTTGTGGGACGATTTTAAAAACTGTAAGTTACGAGTAGGCTTAAATAATATATCCTTGGTACCTACTTTTTGGAGACTTATGTACAGAAGTTTTTGGAGACTCTGAGGAAAAAAATGCTTTGACAAGTGCGTCAAAGATTTGCTGCATAAATCTAACAACCATGGAAATAGAGATTTTGTATCTCACATTTTTATACCTGCCCCATTTACTTATCAATTAACAAGTGTTCTTCCCATTGAGACTTGAGTAATGATCCATTATATTAAATTTTTTTAAAAAAAAAAAGAGGGAGAAAGAGAAGCAGAAGCCGCAACAGAAACGACAAAAGAAAAAGGGAAACATATGGAGAGAAAGAAAGAATTAATCAGAATTGAGGGGGTATGGCTTGATTTACGGATTCTGGATGTACAAATTAAGGAGATGATTTAACTTTGTTAGAACAAATGGAAGGAAGCCAAAATCAAATCAAATCAGGAGGGGAAAAGATTGAATGGAATTGAAAACTAGAAGAACGTTGTGAGAAACGGTCCCGAGTGGTGCAGGTGAGTCAACTCAATGATTGGACGGGAAATATCAGATCGAGGACTTGGACATGCGGAAAATGAAAACACTCCCTTATATGGAAACCAATTTCCAGATGACACCCGCATCTCTTACTTTATAACCACTTGAAAATAATTTTTGCTCTTATCTTTGGAGAACTCCAAGAAAAAAGTAGGAAACAATTAGTGAGATATGGGATAAAAACCCATCAATACCCTATAAGCTTACAATGATACTACGGAGTCAAAATAAGACAAACCATCATAAAGACCATTATTAATAACGAAACGTTATAAAATGGTTATATGAAAATCATTTACTTAATATCACATTCCATATAGACATTGGGGTTACTTGTAAAAGAGAGTTTTTTCTACTCAATTCTTACACTTATATTCTATCAAATTCTTTACTAATTTAAGCGTCAAAGATTTCCTCCAAAAACAATCTAATTTCACTTCATGGCAAATTTTTAGGTGTCATTCGAGTTTTCAACAATTCGTATTCTACTTTTTTATTTTCAATATTGTTGTGAGATCGAGACAATTACAAAGATATTTTTAAATAGATTTTTCAGCGATTTTCATTTCTAAAATAATTTTAAATATTCTTTCATTTGTGAAATTTGGTCTTTAAGTACACGCTATGAATACTAATACTAATATAATATGAACATCAACAGCGACATCAAAATAAGTTTATGATACCAAGCATATACCAATACTTATTGCTATTAAATTTTTAAATAGTCCACGATAAATCCACAATTATCTGTAAAGTTGACGTGACAATTTGGGTTAGTTTGCCTTTTTAACCTATTAAAAACACGATTAGACGTGATGTGAACACAAAATAATAAATAAAATTTTCGGAATTTTTAAACCCATTCACGGTTGTTTATTACAAGTATAACATACAATATATTTAACCCGTTTACAACGTTTAACACATAAAACACATATATTCAATTAGGACACTTTTTTTTAACGGAGATTTTAACCTAACGATCACGATTAACTGATTGTTTTGCTTTCTCTTTCAATAATTAATATATTAAACCCTTATTATATATGATAATTAGGTTACTGATCAAAAAAATATTACAATACGTTAAAAGTGGTGCACTATTCTTTACTACAAAAAGGGTATACTAACGATGAACCAATGACTGGCAATTAACAAATTGACATTTTTGCATTTCTGAACTCCAGAATTTTTTTCACACAAGAATTGAATAACCCACACAAATGTTCAGTTTTCCTTGGCCATGCTGGCTGAAACTTCTGCTTCATCTACTCCAGAACGGGCGACCAAACTCTCGACTGGGATTTTCACCTCATCACGCCTTACTCCAATATCAGAAACTAATCTGCTGACACAGTACATACCATAACCTACAGCAGCAAGGCCACTAAAGCTTGTAGTTAGAAATCGAAGCGGGGAAGAAACAATAGCACTTGCAGCGGCTAGCAAGGATGCTGCCTGCCCACTTCGACCTACGCTGATGCTAGTGAATACAAGGAGACCTGTCTTGCAGTAGATTGCAAAATCCTCGCAGTTGTTCTTGAAAATGTGATATACACCAAATCCATTTTCGAGAAGGAAGGAAGCTCTATGAAGGACATCTTCCAGTGCGTCTGAAGAGGCAAGAGTGCAAGTTCCTCCCCGAGGTTTGGCAAGGAACACAGCAGGTGAGACACTATACTCAAAGCGGTAGAGATGCCCACCAGAGAGAAAACAGTCGATGCAGGAAGAGATGACACCGTCAAGTCTTGACTGGTCACCACATTTGGGGCACGGATTATCTGGATTTTGAGAAGGAGCAGAACTTAGTATAATGTGGTCTAGCACAGTTCCTGTGCCAATTTCTTGCCCGGCTCCTCGAGTGAAGTGGATAACCTTTTCCTCGCCAATGTATATCCCTAATGTCATAAAATAATAAACATACAGGTTAACGGATGTAACAGAAATTTTAGTGTTATATCCATAATTAAGATTTTTTCCAAGTGCAATATTCACAGCATAATATAAGCGTCTGGAAAGCATAGCCCAATCCTGAAAGGTTAAACTGGCTTAACGGGTTATGTACTCTTCTGCATGATTCTGGAAAATGGAAATAAAATATCTGCCACGTCATTCTTCATCTTATTAATTGAATTTCATTGACTCTCCATAAATTTAACTCTATAACATAATCAAATCAAGAAGATTGAATCCCAACAAAATACAAGAGACAACAAAATACAAGAGAAGCAAAAATAATTACTCCAGATGCAAGGATCATATTTTACACAACGCAAAATGAACTGAGCAAACTCAGAAGGAAATCTAATATGGTCATTAATTTGCCATGTTTCTCCAACAAGAGAAGTATTCCCCAAGTTTTCTGAATCATTCTAAGTTTGATTGGTGTCCTTAGGTTTCAACATTTAAAAACAATCTATCGCTACTGCAGCTACATTTTTTTGTCCAAGGAAAAATAACTCGTAACTTGTTATCCATTAGGTGTTGCCTGATAAGAATTTTCATGAAACCCAAGACAGGGGAAGGGCAAACATTGAATGTTAAACAAGAACAGTGAGATGATAATTTTGATGGCTGCGCTGAAGAATCTCCAGATTAACTAGAAACCACTGCAAATAAACCCACAGATATATAAAGGAATCACAAATGTCAAAATTAATGTTCTAGCCCCACAACACCAAGAACTAGAGTTCGAATGATTTCTTAAGTTCTATCTCTCTAAGGTCCTGGCCCAAAATTAATGTTCTAGCCCCGAGAAAATAATGGTCTTATTCTCAGATAGAAACAATTGAATCCTAACTGAACTGCTCTCAGAAAATTTCGAAAATCTTGAAGATCTAATAGCATCCTCTTTATCTCATCTGTCAGATCTGTTTTGATATGTTTTCTAACAAGTCAACCTTTCCACTATCCACCAAAACTTCTCAATGGAAATATTACAGTCTTTTGTCTTTCCTAATAGAAGCACACCCCAAGCAGGATATGAACCAGTAAACATGGAAAAATTTCATGGCAATTAAGATATGAAACACCACAAAGGCATGCAAAAAGGATAGCCATGATTAAGGTAAGAAAAATGTATTAGTTAATGAAATATAAAGTATAAAGGCCATCAACTAGGTACAACTTCAAGCGAAAGAAATCTTTTGAAAAAGAAAAGATAGGTTAGATTTCCAAGTCAATTAAACAAGTAGAATGCTTCAAACTTTACCTGTATTAATCCACATTTATACTTAAACGAAAGTGAAGCAATGCAGACATGAAAAAAGAAATTTCAATAGTTTTTACGGAATGACTAACATCATAGATATGGTGACCATTTTACTCAAGGTTAAACTGCAGATTTTACCCATCAATCAGGACCGTCATCTATAAAACTAAGTTATTGTATATCAACCTTCTCATAAATGAACGCCTTCATCATCAAATTCGCCCACATTCAAGAACATGAAAAAGAAGTCTTTTTTGTTTTCGGTTGCGAAGAAAAGAACCAATGAACCAAAAAAACCATGCTAGAAACACCAATTTGACCAGTTAAACTACTGAAATCTCCAAAACGATTCTATTAAATAAAGACCCTCTATTTCCTAATAAAAAACCACCAACAAAAACCACTAAAAAACAGATAACAAATCCAAATCACGACAGAAAAAATCCATCACTTTTACAATAGAAGGGAAAAAGGGCATCTCCAAAACATAAAACATAAAGTAACAGAATTAAACATAAAACGTTATGCGGACACGAATAACAAGAATTGAGAGACGGACCATGATGGGCATACAAGTAAGCTTGTCTCCAAGAGTAGATGTGATCTCCAGCCTTCAACTCATCTCTTCCAATCTTGTTTGAGAGCAATCCCATCTTTCCTTTCCTCTCTTCCTTCGCTTCAATTTTAAATTAAAATCATGCTTAATTTATGAATATCTGTTTAAGAAGAGATGTGAAGAGAAGGGAAAGTGCTTCCTTCGCTGCTACGGCTTTGCCACGGTTTATTCTTACTGGTTTGTACTAGGGAAAGGTGGCGTCTACCACACACGCACCATTGTATGGAGTCCTTAATTTTTATTTATTTTTGTGGGCGCTAGTCGTGGAGCCTTGAAAATTGAAAGGCCCGGCCCGGCCAACCACCCCGGTCCGCCACTTTGTTTAATGCATAAATTACAAGCCCGTCCCTAAGGTAGTACACAATATGTATTTGGTACCTACTTCTTGAATTGGTACCTTTTACATCCGGAAAGTTTAACTTTGTTAGCAATTTAACATCTTGACGGTTGATTGACTTGTAAGACAGACTATTTTGGAGCACATTGTTCATACTATCATAATCATATTGTATTTACTCGTTTAATTTTTTGTTTGTATTAACATTTTATATGCTCTAAAAGAATTAATATTTTGTACTTATGATTCTTAGAATGTAGAAGTGAATTGACTTACATATGTTAAATTATGATTATCTAAACGAATATAAGGTGGTATGTTGATTTACCATGCAATTCCCATGTGATGCAATGATTACTCACAACTTAATGATTCAAATCACAGTATACCATTATGCATTATGTTTATAGAAACTTCTAAGTCCATTTGTTTTAACTAATCTGTCATTAGAATCTTGCACCAAGCTTTTTTGCCCAATTGAATTTTTGTTGGAATTTTCTTAAGATTTTAAACTTTTGATAGAACGCAATTTCAACCCTTACACATGGCCATACCACTTCATAAAAATGTATTAGCAATGCTAATTAAGGATAAATTCATTTTCTTTGACCAATTTAATTTCAAATGATTTTTTCAATTTCTTATTTGTCTTGTAATCATCAAAATCCAATTTGATTTGAAAACTTTGGGACTAACATGAAGCCTTAATGTGTCGAAAACAATCAATAGAAGTTATACATAAGCAATCCAAATAAGCAAAAAGTGACTATAGGATTTTTTTTAAATGCACCTATTCGATGTGCTCGATTTCTCTTATGTCAAGGGCTTGCTTTTCGTGGTCATGATGAAACTGATAACTCAAAAAATCAAGGAAACTTTCTTGACTTGTCAAAATGAATTGCAAACAAGTATAATAATATGTGATATATAAATGACACGAATATCAATTTTTGTAATGTTTATGTCATGTATAATAATATGTAATATATAAATAGCATGACACGATTATGACATGTCAAACACAAATTGCCACCCCTATTAAAAACTAAAATTTATGATTTATTTTCTCAATTGTCTTTGAGTCCATTGAGCATACATGAACAATGTTATGATGGTGGAAGCAATATGCAAGGAGAAATTAACGGTCTTAAAGCTTTGATTATGAAAGAAAATTCATCTTCATATTACATTCATTGTTTTGCTCATCAACTTCAGCCAACACTTGTGGTTGTTGCAAAAAATCATGATGATGCTTAGTGGCCCTTTGACATTGTCGGTACGTGTTAAATGTTGTTGGGGCTTCACATTAACATGGAGATATGCTCAAAGAAACTCAAGCGAAAAAGTTCAAGGGACATTGTAAATATGTGAACTTGAAAGTGAAAAAGGCTTAAATCAAGAACTTGGTGTTAAAATGCCTAATGACTAGTTGAGCAACACTAAAAGTCACTTTTGAATCTGAGTGTGAAGCTTTCTTCACTAATTGATGTCCTTGACACTATTTTCAAAACCCATGCAAACAATCTGTATATATAACAAATAAGGAGTTGTGAATGTTTATCTTGGGAAAACAACAAAGAACGTCATAGAATATTGTTGAATGAACTTGTTAATCCTTTTGTGTTAGGTTTGCCACTTCATAAGATCAAAAAGTATGTTGTCTTTATCAGTATCCACACCACGTTGATCCAAAATCACGGCTAGGATTTTGTAGCTTAGAAATGAGTTTGAATCAGTGTGCTATAGACACTTTTAAGTAGTTAGGTGTTTAGGATTTTTTTTCAAGAAGAAGGACAAGAAGCGCAACAACATTTTGCTCTCCTAATGCATGACTTAAGGTGCCAAAAATTCACCTAAGAGACTCTTATATACCTTAGTCTAATTAGGGTTAGGATTTTCTAAGCATCTCCTATAATATCTACTTGATTTTAACTCACATCAAGTAAGATATCTTCCTATCTTGTAGGAAAATATTCCATATTTTATTGGAACTCATTATGGCCTACCATTCCCTTTTTATTGGCAGCCAATGAAGCTCATTCTTACACTAAGAATGTGCTTAATTAATCTTATTTAACTTGGATTTAATGGGCTTTGGCTTCCACCCATTAAACAAGCATAAACATATATGCAAGCTTGTTGTAACATATATCCTAGTCTAACAAAGATTTGTATTTTAGTAAATTATCCAAAAAATAATTAAACATGGAGAACCCTCACTTAATCATGACTCATCCCGAGATGAATTAATCAAATTAGGACTTCTTACTGTTGCATTCGAAACCCTTAACAATGATACAAACTAGTTTTCTCATTTTTCAAATCCTATTCATAATAGGAACCTTAGAAATCCTAGTAATAATATAACTCTCAACATTGAGAATGATCCAAGAGTGAGGATTACTTTTGTTGAAATATAAGATGATAATTACTTTCCATTTTGAAACTTATCCAAGTTACATTAGGACTCCCATTTCAAATATGTCTCCTATTCAAACTAGAAATCCCATACAAATTGAGATTTTTGGGTTTCCAAATTTACTAGTTATCATATTATTGTATCTTATACATTTAGGTAACCTTATTGACGATGTTTATCTACGAGTCAAAATACGAATCTTAGTCAGACTAGGATTACTCACTTGAACATTATTCATCATATAAATAATAATATCTCTTCAACATGTTATTATCTCCTCAACGAGAGTAGTAACCTAAGAATTAAGTCCTAAATTACTTTGTAAGATTGAACCCTAACTAACCATCGTACTCCTAAGTGAATCGAGTTCTCGTGGAACCACTTATGCATGTCATGAAAGATTACTGTGTAATTCGGTTTCTTATCATTTTGTGTCTTTTCAAGTATAAGGCATAGATAGTTTTAACCCCTCGTCTAATGACCGATAGAGAGTGAGAGATGAAGGAGCACAATAGATAAATAAATGGATAAATAGATAGATGGATGGAGAGACAGATAAATAGATAGAGAGAGAGGACTAGAGGCAAATCTAAAGTTGGAAATAGAAGTTAGAGAGGAGAGGGAAAGAAAAAGGGGTAAGTTAGGAGAAAACAAAGTTCAAGTCATTTCTCAATTTTTTTCCCGATTGTTTTAATTCTCAAAAGAGATGTCAGTGTTCAATTTCTCAAATTTAAATTAAAAAAGATGCAAGCTATGTAATTTCCTCATTTTATAAATCTTCATTCACTCCTAATAAGTTTCTTTTTTCTTTCTTTTCTTTGGGTAAATTTCATACTCGGTTGTCATGAGAAGGCCATTGTAATCTGCCTTGAGTTCCGGTTGGTTGACCTCTCTTCAGTTAATTGATGGGGTTGGGTGGAGTTCCACTGTATTGGGTTAGGGTACAGGTGACTATTATGTGGCGTTTTTAATTGACGTGTTATGCCACATTGTATTTCCGGCCCCGAAATCTTAGACTGGAAAGCAAAATATAATGACCTTCTGCTGTGACAAACGAGAGAAAAATAACCATGCTGCATTATGTATAAAGCTCAGTGGCCTTCTTTTGTTTATTTATTCTGGGACAAAATTTGTAGCATATTACTCAATTTAATTGAGTTTACACAAATAGAGACCAAAACAAAGACCTCGTCTTCCTGTTTAACTCTAATGGACCATTCACCCTTGTCGAAACAAAAAGTACCTAACAAAGAATCGACAAATTAAACGCATTCCATCATCAAAATTATTCCCATTACATTATTTCCTACACTCACCGCAAAACCAAACCCCTCTCTCTCTCTCTCTCTCTCTCTCTCTCTCTATCAGCAATGGCTTCCTTCAATCCAACCACTCTCTCCTTCCTCCTCCTCCTCCCTCTCCTCTTCCTCTCCGCCTCCGCTCGCCCCTGCAAAACCCTCTTCATCTCCTCCTACTCCTTCTCCATCAAACCCCTCTTCCTTAACCCTAACCCTAACAGCCCTTACCCCACTTTCGTTGCCGTCGTCACCGAAATCTCCGCCACCAACAACCCCCAATTTTTCCTGCATGACGATTCTACCCCTCGCCACCCCCACCACCACCAACACCAAGACGGCCAACGGCAGTCTCTCTTCGGCTTCTCCTACGACATGGCCTCTCTTCGCGACCGCTCCAAGGATATTCTCAGCGTTGTTGTGGCCTTGCTTTTTGGAGTTGGATGCGGGGCTTTAACTGCTGCTACTATGTACTTGGTGTGGACCCTGTTCGCGGATCGCTACGATTATCGATCGTCTTATGAGTTTTATGATGATGACGTGGAGGATGAGAAGGATGATGTGAAGAAGATGGGGTATGTGAAGATTCCCGATGAGGCTGTTAAAGAGACGGTATGAGTGTGTGTGTGTGTGTTTGGCGTTTTAATTCTTAAAATGCCTGTTTTTAGTATATATGATAAGGGAAAAGACGTGTCGAATTCTGTTTCATATGTGGGAATTGATTGGAATTGTAATGCCCTTGATGATGGTTCGTGCTTTGTGGTGTTGTAATGAAGCTGCGTGACTTCTTTTGTTATATAATGTCATTCCGGATTCCTACATTCGCTTTTATTTTGTTTGCCTGTTTTCTGTTCTGGATTTCTTGGTTTAGATTTTAGATTTATGTGTTCACTTGGCAAGTTTTTGCTTGGCGTTTTCGTTATATGATCAAGATTGATAATGCTCGTGTGCTAGGCTTGTTGGTTAATAGATAGTCAAATGGATTATGGTTCTATCGTTCTCTTTTCATGGCTGAGTGTGGGATAAGGGTAGAGCTAATGCTTTACTGGAGGAA
This sequence comes from Flueggea neowawraea, assembly GCA_948243855.1. NCBI lineage: Eukaryota > Viridiplantae > Streptophyta > Magnoliopsida > Malpighiales > Phyllanthaceae > Flueggea > Flueggea neowawraea. Next base: position 12,957 of record CAODLS010752108.1, read on the forward strand.
TGTATTGATGAATGTTTAGCACTGAAGGGAAATGATTTACGTTTTGAAAAAGCTCGCGGTTGAATAGTGGAACATTGTCTTGATCGTATTGATTTTTGATTGATTGGTTGGTTGCTGTTTGTCATTGTTTAATTGTAGGTGTTTGAAGTGTAATGTGCAAAAGTATAAGATGCGACTTTATATCTATGTAATGCCTGTCCTTATCATTGTGTTATGTTTTTGGTTCATTGCTTGATCTTTTTCCTCTCACACATGCTAGAAACATAGATATTTGTACTTATTGTTTTGGTGAACTTTCCTCATTAGTCGATAGCCGGATTTCTATTGGGAACATGAACTCTTTGAGTTAAATATTTTTATACAATTTGGGTTTAGGAGCCCACGTTTGGATTTTTTCTTTTAATGTTTGTCCGTGAGTCTAAGATTACAGTGGCAAATAGATAGATTACAGTGGCAAAAAATAAGATATTCTGTTTGGTTTTGGTAATATTGTTCGATTGCCACTTTTCTAATAATAGAGTTTCTTTAGATCTTCCTCTTCAAGATTTTAGGAAAATTATATATAGGCACAGATCAATGTGGCAATCCTGCATTCGCTGGGGAGATTGTGTCTAATAGAAATGGTCAAGATTCAAGAAAGCATTCATTTTTCCTTTGTCATTAAATTTGTTCAGTCTGTGAGTTGAGCTTGGTTTTGGGAAAAGAGAAATGCTATGTTCAGTTTCTTTTGTGCATTTTCTCATACACTCTCCAATTGAAATTTTAACATGTGTTTAACTTGTGTCTTTGAGAAAGAGAGATGTTACGTGTACTTTCCTTTGTGCACTTTTTCATATACTCCCCAATGTGCACTGCTTCTCAAAAGGACTAACTTCTTCCTTTTTGTAGAATCTGTTCCTATGTTTCGACTCTAGCCTTTCTCACGAATATGCGCCATTGTTCTATATATTTCATATCAATAGGAAAAGGTTTTGAAGTAAGAAGAGAAGTCGTCGACAACAAGAGTAGGAGCTGCATTAACAAATTTTCGTTTTTCTTTTGGTTTTTATTAGGCTTGTCATTAGGCTCTGTCTCTTTACAAGCAAATTGTTTCCTGAAAACTTCCTAACATTCCAGTGTTCCGTGTTTGGCATAACGAAAGTGTTCCGTGTTGGTTATCATGTCATTAGGTTCTGAACTTCCTAACATTCCAGATTTCCGGGTTTGGCATAACGAAAGTGTTCCGTGTTTCCGTCAAAACAAAAACAGTTGCTTCTCCAGAGGAAAGTGTACTGTGTAAACTTCAAGAATTCACTGTCCCGTCCTTCTTCCTTTCTGTTGAACAAAATCAGATCAATGTCTTAAGTCTACCAACGAATTGACTAAATCTTTTCCATATTAAATCAGTTAATTGTACCAAATATTTGATTATGATGATTGATGGGTAGTTCGCAGTTTTGCTAAAAGAAATATCAATTCAATTCAATTACGGAAATAAGGATGCTTGACAAAGTAAAAGCAGCCATAAAGAGCAGTGCATTGATTTTCACATCGCTGTTGCAATCGGAAGTCAGAACTAGAAAAGAAAGAAAAATCCAAGCTAACAACATGAACCTTGAAACTGTGGGCCAAATACAATTTTGTGCACTCCAAAATAATCAATTACGGATTTATGCATCTCATTTTTAATATTTTAAGTAAATTTTTTTAAGTACAAATTTGTAACTCAAACTTTATAAATTATATATTTAAATATTTATTTATTTGTTGTTTAAAATTTATTTAAAATCTGTTTATTTTATAGATTTGTGTAAAATTTGTTGATATCTTTAGTACATAAGATAAACAGATTCTAAACAATATATAAATATCGTTCAAACATGTAAACAAAATATTAACAACATATAAATTATAGATTTGAAAACAAAATATAAATAAGATATCAACAACATATAAACAATATATAAATTACAGATTTACTTATGTATTGTTTTCAACATATAAACAATATATTAATAACAACATATAAACAATATATCAATAATATATAAACAACATTTAAATAATATATAAACAAAAAAATGTATAAATAAGACACTTTTAATTTAAAAATACAGAAAAATATCTACAACATACCAACGAGACACCATAAATTTAAAAATATATATCTATAAATTTAAAAAGGCAAATAGATAAATAAAAAATATTACAAAATATATTTGAAATAAATATAAACTGCCGAACAAAATAAATATTGTAAACTTTTTCAGGGTTATCGCGTAATAGGCCCACAAGAAGCACACTAAAACATTGCAAAAAATCCTCATCGTTTTCCACATGCTTGTCATTTTTTTTGTCCATTTTAAATTTCAGTCCTTTAATTCATTATTTTTTACGTGGCTAATCTAATCCATGTTTGGTCCTTTTTAGTTCTTTCAACTCCATTTAACAAAGACAAGCGACCCAGCTGCTTTAGAAACAAGAAAATATGGTGTAGGAAAGATGGAGTTGTTCAAAGCTTGTTTTTCAATAGAACTCTTGCTAATGAAGAGGAATTCATTTGTCTACATCCTGAAGCTCATCCAGTTGAGTACCCACTGGATCCACTATACCTTTTTTTTTCTATCAAGATTTCTGATTACAGCTTTTGATTTTCTTTACTCTATTTTCTTTGATCCTAGCTTATAATTATTGCATTCGTTACAATGGCACTCTTCTTGCAAACCCATATTCACCGAGATTCAGTTGCTGATGAAGGAATATATGTGGATGCTTTGTTCTATGCTGTGATGATTATAATGTTCAAAGGCTTGGCAGAACTGACCATGGTCATTACTAAGCTTCCTGTATTTTACAAGCAAAGAGACTTTCTATTCTACCCTGCCTGGACATATTCTCTCCCGCCATGGATCCTTAAAATTCCCCATACTTTTGTGGAGGTTGCCGTTTGGGTTTTTATTACTTACTATGTTATTGGATTTGATCCTAATGTTGAAAGGTGAGTCAAATAAATGTACTTTGCTTAGGTTGGCACAAATCACACAAATATACATATTTAGAGAAAGAGAGATATAAAAGAGGAAACTCTCTAATTTTTATTTTCTTCTTTTTCGTGTGGTACAATTTACAAAGTTGACAACGTGCCTATTTATACGTTGATGACATGCCTATTTATACTATCTAAAAGAAAACTCCAAAACCAATATCAAAAGAACTCAATGGAGTTGTTACAAATATTAAGAGTTTATTAAAACAAACCTAATATTTCATTTATTCTCTTGTACCTTTCAAGTTATGCATCAACTTAAAAAATAACTTAAGTTCCTTTGTGGAAGCTATTTGATTAAACATTTTTTTTGAGGAATTATAAAAAAACTTTATTAATGCCAAAAGTGTATACAACTAGAACTCCAAGCAAAACCAATCTATACAATCAGACTATACACTCATCTATACTCCTTTCCCTCAAACCTAGAATCCGTTCTCAATATCCCCATCTCCCTACCTATCTCAAGATTCACTATGTAGTATGAGGGATAGAGAGATTAAGATACTGAGAGCCTCTTCAGTATCCCCAGGAAATTAAACTATACAAAACAGTAGAAAACATAGTATTAGCTATACATTAACCCACCTTGACACATCCTGAAATTTATCTCTCAAGCTATTTACAATCCGATGAATAACATGTTCATGAAAAAAAAATTCACCCCAAAACGTCACGTGATTATGCTCCATATACATTAACCCACCTTGACACATCCTTTTGTTTTTCATTTCTCATTTTGTTTTTGGTGTTGTGGTTTTTATTTTAAGGTTAGTCTTTTATTTTCATTTTTTTTTAAATAATGGTGGTGTAGTTGTTGTGTTTGGATGTTGAATTGTAAGTTTTGATGAATACTTGCTATATTTTTTAATAGGTCTTGTGTTATGTTCAATATTTAAAGATTGCTTAGTGTGTATTGTGATTTATGTTCATTAATTTATTTTTCCCTTAGATTTGATTTAATGGCTTGTTTTAATTGACTATTGTTGAGTTTAATTACCTTGATGGTAGTTTTAATAAATCTAGTTGATGGATCGAGAGATAAAGGCTATGTGAGGTCCACAAGTATTAACCTTGCATGATTTAGGAAATACATATTCTATGCATGTGAGTTGTTTGATGAAATTCCTTATAAGACTTAATGGGTTTAGTTTAACTAGGTGTGGCCAAGAGGATTCACCTAGAAAGCGTAGGTACGAGTCGAGTGACCTTGAGAGAGGCATTGGGTGGGTTATATGGAGAGAACACTCAATTCCAAAAAATCATTTCATTGATTTAGTAAATAGGAGTCTTCGTTTACTTCTCAATGTTTCAAATGTTTTTGTTTGCTTTGTGATTTTCATTTTATGTTTTTAAAACCAAACCCTTTACAACTCAATTTCCAGATTTTATTACTTTCTTTTGCTTTTCAATCATTAACTAATACATGTTCCTTGTAGATTCGACACCCAATGAATACTCCAAGAGTTATTATTACTACATTGACTATCGTACACTTGCGATAGACCCGATCAGCGACATTTCTTAAGCATTTCTTGCCAGACCTTGCCTGTAACAGGACATTCAAAAAATAGATGCTTTACAGGCTCTAAGGATGCAGAAGAGAGAAAACATTTGTCATCAGCAACAATCCCCTATCTAACCAGCCGCACCTTCAATGCAAGTCTATTATGTATAGCTAAGTACACAATAAAACTATGTCTTGGTTTATGTCCCCTTCTTCACAACAGATTACTCCATGTTACTATAGGGAATTTGTCCTTAAGTTCTTACCAAGCACTCTTGGTAGAGAAGGCCCCTGAAGCATTTGGTTTCCAAGTAATTGAGTCAGATTGTGTTTCATCAATAATTATGCAACAAACCTTAGCCTAAGCTCGATTAATAACTGCTTCTGTTGGATTAGGTAGCCTCTAACTGCCACGCCTCCAAACATCCTGAATTCTAGCAGTTTTAGGAATATCTGATTCCTCAATTTTCAACTCAAAAAACAAATCAATCAGTGATTTCCCTTGAATCTAAGGGTCAAACCAAAATAGGAACTCACTATTCTGTCCCACCTTATAAGAAAACAAACTCTTATACTCATTCCTTAATTTCAGTAAATTCCTCCAGCTCCAGCTACAATCAGGAGGTTTTGTAACTCGCCAGAAGTTTAACCTTCGTAGTTTCAGTCTATTTACCCATTGTGCCCATAATGAAGTTTTCATGACAACTAAATCCAAACAGCCACTTTATTCCAAGCCAATAACTCTTTGATACCAAGACCTCCTTCATGTTTAGGTTGACAAACTCTATTCCATATAGAGTATTGAACCTTTTTGATAATTTTATTTAAGAGACGATTGCAATATATATAGAGAGCTGCTAGAAATATAGGAGATAAAATAGAATACAGTTACAACAACTTAGCTAAATGAATGAGATGGAAAATCTTAACAGTTACAGCTATACAAGTTGTTACTCCATGGACTGAGTCTTGACACGCCCCCGCAAGATGGATGATCCATTGGAGACTCCAATCTTGGAACGAAATGGAAGAAATTGACTGCGACAGAGAGGTTTTGTGACCATGTCAGCTAATTGATCCTTGGAACTGATACAACCTCCTGGCTATATTCATCTTCAGTATCCACACCATATCTGCAAACTTAACAAGGCATTGCACGGCCTCAAACAAGCACCTCGAGCTTGGTACACATAATTGCAGGTTTTTTTACTCACTGCTGACTTTCACAAATCTCTTGCAAATGCTTCTTTATTCATTTATACTCAGAAGACTCAATCCACGGAGTAACAACTTGTATAGCTGTAACTGTTAAGATTTTTTTGCTGGTCCCCAAACATCAGTATAAAGAAGTTCCAAAGGTTTATTGCTATTCAAAGAATTGCAAGAAAAAGGTAATTTGTGACTCTTGTTAATAGCACATGATGGACAATGAAAATCAAAATTAGACAATTTTTAAGAAAGAAAACCATTATTCTGAAGAACTAGACTGAGGACTTTGTTGGAAGGATGACCAAGTTGACAGAGAAACATTAGTTGTGGTATTGATTTGAGGTTGTCTAGATAAAGTTGTGCAATAGACATCATCAATGTTCTCCCACCACATTAGAGGCGCCCCCATGCGAAGATCATTCATAAGAAAATGAGAAGAAAAAAAATCAACAGAAACTCGGTTAGATTTACACAATTTTACTATGGAAATCAGATTCTTTTGTAAACTTGGAACATATAGAACATTGGATAAAGACAGAGGTTTGTGAGGTGTATAAATTTGTGTCTAACCAATGTTAGAAATTTTAAGACTTTTACCATCACCCAGAAATATTTCATCGGGACCTCCATAATCTGAGTATGTTTGTAAGGCGGAAAATTAGACGTTGCATGATGTGAAGCTCCACT
>CAODLS010752149.1:0-13047 GCA_948243855.1 Flueggea neowawraea
AAGAGAATAAATCTTTAGTTTTTGAAACACACGATTCAGGTTACCAATGTTTGACCATGTCATTGCTCATCTTGGAAATTTTGTTTTGGAAATGGGATGGTGGTTGCTGTGATGGTATAAAGGTGGGCGCTAAGGTGAACGTGTTTACCTGTAGCTGATGCTGCAGATGAGATTGATACCTTACTTGATAGTTCTCATTGCTGATACATAATCGAAACATAATATGCTGTTGTGAATTTGCTGCCGCAAGAACTGGATGGGGTAACTTGTTACTGTTGGATAATTTTCTTTGGGGCATTCATTAGACTTTATATGTTTGGTATACAATGAAAATTAACTAATGTTGCTTAATGTAGTGAATAGCGTACAAGTTTATGACTGTAGCTGTGGAGTGGTAGCTGATGCCTGTTCTGTTGTTTGATTTTCATGGGTGGGTTCGTAACTTGATGCCAAATTCTAGTGAATAATCAACTGTAGCAGGCTGTTACTGTCCTTGATGGTGTTGGTCTTTGCTTGTACGATACTGCAGTTTTGGTAACGATGGCCGCCTAGCTGTGTTGCTGGCTTGTGGTCAATTTCAAAATATCTGCTTTGATTTGTTGGCTTGACTTATTTTGCAAAGATGAAATAGGGCTTTGATATCACTGGTTCAGTACGGATCATCTTTAATTTTCTTTGTCTAGTATTTTACTATATAGAGCAGGATCTATATGAGTTGATTCTTTTTCGCTTTCTGTTTTTTTGTTTTTGCTCCAGTTATGTTTGTTCATAGGTATATAAGAACAAAAGCTTCCATGATTAGATTGTGGTTGATCATGAACATCATATCCTTCATAGCTGATCGGAGTACTTTATACATGATACAAAGTTTTGGACAAAAAGATACTGCTGCCATTAATTTTCATTGTAGTTCTACTGCTTAAAGCTTTGCAATAGGCTTGTTAGAAGACAAAAAGGTTGCTGTTTCTTGTTTTGCTATTTCTTGTGCAGATTTGAGTTCATCGAGATTGTAATATTCTACTCGGAACTCCATTTCTTTTTTTTTTTTTCTTTTTACATGTTGAAAGGGATGAACGAGAAATCCTTTTTGAGGGTTGAATAGTATTCTTGGCATTTGTTTGTGGGTTTGACATCTAAACCTGGATTTTGGCATGTTGCTTGGTTATTGTCTTTTTTACATTGTATGATTGGTTCAACGAAAATACCCAAGAATTTTCGATACTGCATGTTTTTGTGTGCAATTGTTCTGCCTGGGCGTGTATTCTCTCTATTTGTGGAAGAGATATGTAGTCCTTCGTAGTCTCTGGTTTCCGAGTGAAGATGACTATTGTAGCTTTTGATTTTAAATTCTATGTGGGGAAGTCATGTATTGTTCATGTTCAAACTTGGGATGAAGTCTATTTTTGTTGGGTTATCATATTAAATTGGGATGAATTCACATTACAGTGAATTGCGTTTGAAATTTGTTTGATTTCTAATGAAAATGATACGAGTTTTCAAGTAATTTCACATTTTTATTGCTCCCAATCCAGTGTATTGGCAAAAATAGATGGCTTTCATTAGCATGGTCAAATTCTCTTCTTAAACGAATGCATGTACCTGCTTTCTTTTTTGTCTATATTTCCTAGTTTTTATCATCAGCCATTAGGATGCCTATATTTCCTAGTTTTGTCCACAGAAATTTTTAAATGTGCAAAGTGAATGCCGACTGCATTTGTCAACAGCTATGTGGGTTTGATCTTTTGGCAAGTTAGTGATAAATATGTAGCAGAAGCTGGCAACTTTCTCCTACTTTCGAGAGGCCAGGTTGACAAATTTCCTGCTTGTTTATGTTACGCCCTCCTGATAGACAAGTCTGTTAAATAAAAATAGATTTATGTAATAGATAAGTTTATTTTTTACATAAATTAAGAATTATTAGTGGAGTTATACGAATTAACTTTGAAAAAAAAAATTAATATACTCTAATTATCTCACCCATATCAAGCTTTCATGTAATGTATATTTACTTCTAAAAAAACTGTACAGTATATTTAACGAATTTAATAAATAAGGGTAATGTGGTATAACATTAAATATCTATTAATCTGAAAACAGCGCTAATCTCATTATTTGGGATGGGTGTAAAAGGATGAAGGGAGCATTTGAATTTGCAAAATTATCATTATGACATTTATAAAAGTGATAATGTGGGGTAAATTTTTTTTTAGGATAAATATACTCTCCTTTTAATTTCAATTTACTACTTGTATTTATTTTGATTATTTAGATACATTTTTAAGTCAATTAAAATTTTAGGATAATTACGTTTGATTTTCACATCTATATATATTTTCAAATTAGTGACATATGGGACAAGAAATCTAATTCCAATTTATTTTAAAAATTTTAAATATATCAAAATCTGTATTTGAAACAGGGTGGTTCATTTAGATTTCAATTATAATTGTTATTATCAGATAAATTTTTTTAAAAAGATAAATTGTCATTATTCTGTAAGAAGAGCCATCCTCTTCGCATCTTACAAAACATACCCAACGAGGGTTTGGGACGATTTTTCAGTCATTTGGATTATTTTTTTGAAACTACATGGAGGGTCAACTATTGGGATTTTCTATTGTCACAATTTCACAAGTTCTTGAAAAGTAAAGGCAATCTTTTCTAAACTATAGCTTCATCTACATTGATCTCTTTCGTTCCCAAAACGGCTATTTCAGAGGTCAAGACTATATGTTACATGTTTCTACATCCATAGAAAACTTGGCGGACTAATTATATATTCACAGAGTCCAAAATCATTAATTACATATTCACGCGGTGCATTTTCTAAATTTTTAACGCGCGGCTCACTACTCGATATTACATATTTAAGGGCTTATTTATATGTTGTTTAAAACTTGTTTAGAATTTATTTACAATCTGTTTATTTTATAGACTTATTTAAAATTTATCTATATGTTATTTATATTTTATTTCTTGTTCATCTATTGTTTGAATGTTGTTTATATATTGTTAATATCTTGTTTATATACTGAAAATAATATATAAATAAATCTGTAATTTATATACTGTTGATTTGTTGTTGATATATTGTTTATATGTTGTTTTTGACATATAAACAACATATAAAGATATCGACAATATATAAACAAGATGCTTTTAATTTGCAAATATAGAAAACATTAATAACATACCGACAATATATAAATATCAACAACAAATCAACAACATATAAACAAAATGCCGTGTGATTTGAAAAGTCGCGCTGTAAATTCAAAAAGTGACGCGTGCGGAAGAAAAATTAAAAAGTGTATCTAAAATATGAGAAACTTTTCCGTACAGAATAAATATTACAAAATTTTATTAGTGTACCGCGTAATTACCACAAACTTAAGGGCGGTTTAGTTAATTAAATTTTCCATTATTTTTTTAAAAAATAGAAAACATAAATGAAAAAATAAAAAATTTATTCATAAAAAACTAGAATTTGCATTATTTTTTATTTTTATTTTAAAAAATAAAAATAAAATAAATAATAAATAATTATTTTCTCAACTAAACATAACTTAACTGTTTTTATTTTTTGTTTTTTCTTTTCAATTCTTTCATGAACTTCCCAAAGCTTTCCATTCCAATACATGTTTTGCTATGTTTAGACTTCAATTTAGAGTTCTAAAATTGGAACCGAAATCGTAGAACCGAATCGAAATCGGACCGGTCAAAATCGATTAAAATCGGAATCGAATCAGAATTGGAATCGGCCAACCAAAATCGGCGGGTTACGGTTTAGGTTCCGGTTCCACATTTTAAAAATCGTCGAACCACCGGTTCAACCGGCGGTTCACTGAACCGTTGGAACCGCCAGTTCCAACGATTATTTTCTTTTTTTTATTTATTTATTTTTGTTTTTTTTTTATTTTTTCAACTCTATAAATGCCTCATCCCATTCTTACCAATTTTACACCATTTTTTCTCTATCAATCTTAATATCTTCTACACTTTCTCAAAAATTCATTTTTCTATAAATTACTCTTATTAATTATTTATACATTTTATTATTATAATTACGTTTTCTACATTTCTCAAAGGACTCAAGACCAACTCCATTCATCATCATGCGAAGGTTAGGAGTTATTTGATACCGCTTCCATAACAAACACTTCCGACTCCAACGACGAGAGTTAGTTTAGTTTTTTTTTTCTTTTTTACTTATATTTTAATTTATCATGTATTGTTAATTGTTGTATAGTTATATTATATAATTAAATTTTGTATTGTAACTACGATATTTCTCCGCCACAAGTGAGGGCATCTAATAAAATTTAATGAGTTTTTTTTTCTAATTGTATTTAAAATTATGTGATGTAATTATTAATGGAATAGTTAATTTGTTTAAAAATTATTAAAAAAATCTTTAGAATAAAATGTATTATTGGTATTATAGTTAATTATTGAATATAACAAAATTTACAAACCAATTGACGGGATAAAATAACATATTAAAAACAAAATTTTGAAAAAAAAAAAAAAAAACAGGAAATCGAACCATAACCAAACCGGCGGTTAAACCGGTCAAAACCGTAAAAACTACGGTTCGGTTCTGGTTCTCACATTTAACAAACTGGAACCGCCGGTTCCGGAACCGACAACACCTCTAGTTGAAAGTGTCTAACCGCAAGAAGTGTGACCATTTTGGGCTGTTGATGAAGAACATTTAAATTCCTATTAAAAAAAAAAGCCATAAAGAAACCAATATTACTTTTTAACACGAGAAACTTTTAAACTCAACTTACAAGATAACCTCTGAAAAAAAAAATCTTAACTTTTTAACAACTTTAAAGTTACCTCATATTAAAGGACGTATTAATGATAAGTTTGATTAGTAAATTAAACAGTTCTCTTCATATGAAAAGATATTTGAAGACTTACTTCTCAAAGGTCCCTGAACTTTGAGTCTGAATGTTGGAGATCCAACGCCATTCTCTTGTTTTTTCAGCATAGCTATGCAGCAGCTGATACCCCACCTTAGGAAGGATCTGTTGTCATAAATCTAGGAGTTACATTTTCAGCCACTGATATCTGAGAGAGTATAACAAAAAGAGAAAAAAAAAACTCAGAAAAGTAAACAAGAATACCAGCTCTTTTTCAGCATCCAGATAGGAAACTGTCTTTGCTTCCCCTGATAAGACCTGAATGTTCAATTAATATGTCAGTTGTGTCATCCATAACAGATATGACGAGACAATTTATTTATACATTTAAAATTTTACCTTTAGGCGGAGTTCTTCCAATCGAATCCTTTCATCAGCGGCATGCTGTAAAACAAGCAGATAGCCAAAGTCATGAATACAACAAATACTAGCGAAATTTCCTTTGTTCACATAGGCATCAAATTTGCAAGTTGCTCTAATCGAATTTTGAATATCAATAGTATTCAACACTCTCGATTTATTACCTATTCCAAGTTTCCCACTAAATGTAGGCAGATGAAATCGATAGTAATACTTACTAGAACCCTATTATAGACCTAATGTAGCCAAAATAGAAGCACAAACTTGTCAATGAAGGATGCCAAAAATTGCATTCCAAGATGAAAATATTGTAAGGAATACAGGATTAGGATAATGAACCTGGTCAATAACAGCAAGTGTCCCATCAGCCACAACAGGAACGAATTTCTTATCTACCTGGAGAAGAACTTTGGCATCCTCAAGGCAACTTTTGTGTAGAGATTCTGGGACTAATGAATTCCCAGCAAGATGCAAGAATCCCGAGGAAATGTCAAGTATATCATGTTGACTGCCAATACATGATGCACTGCTTTTCTGTATAGAAAGAAAAATGCGTTAAGGAGTGATTATAAGAAAAATAGTAGAGAAGAAAGGGTTATTGCAATAGGGCATATTTAAAAGAAGAAACTCAACTGCAATTTGTTGACACTTATCCCGCCACTTGCTTCCACATTCTACTAAGGCACCAGCTCCCTCTGGCACAAAGCATGAAAGATTAATATGAGACCACAATTCACACTAACACATACAAAACCCAAGTAAATATGTGCGATATTTATAAATGCAGAAAGAAACACATGATTGTGTGACTTTGCAAATCATAACAAACAATAGCCAATTAAAAACATCATAAAATCAGAACTAACAACTGGCTAATATTCATCTCAACAGGACCAAATTGTTGGAACATAACTACTCACACTCCATGTCTTTGATGTTCTGATACCTGCTTTACACTAGTCTCCTACTCAATTCTGTGATGGACTTTCATTCAGTCAAACAACCATAACTTTTGACCAGAAAGGTAAAGTTACCTTTAGCTAATGTATCTTGAGAGACCGCAATTTGCGAGTGCTCAAAATTTTGTCCCTTTTGTATCTCTTTGTCCAGCACAATGTCTGGTTTACTCATTGTATTGGCCCTGGAAAAGATTATTAGCTACAGTTTCTGAAAAGAAAAAAACAGAGATGAATATTAACTGGTATTGGACACTAACCCCTTTGAGCAATTTGGCCAAAAATTTTGATGCTTCAGCTTGTCAGTTTCTGCAGAGAATTAGGCATGTCAATTGCATAGTATAATGTCTAAGACACACAGGAAAATAAAAAAAATGAAAACCAACCAGTAGAAATAACTCCACTAAATAAATGAACTTGGGATTTTCCTTCTTCATGCATTAAATGGCGGTTCAAAGAAACAAACTTTCTCTTGCATCTGTAAAATGGTGGAGCTGACTGACTTCTTATAGATTGTTTTCTGAGAATATGATTCTCTTCCCAGTCGCTGTATCTTAATTGGTTTCCTTGAGCTTTATACGGCTCATTGTTTTTGTGAAATTCGGAATATAAATTCACAGATAACCAGTCTTCCTCACCAGCATGATGAGAAGGTTCTTTATTCCCTTTAAAATTTTTGCTGAAATCTCTGAAAGAATCAGAACGACTATTAAAATCTAATATGCTGCTTCTAGGAATCATTGCACAGTTATATTGTCTGCATTTCTTTGACATAACATCATAACTGGATTTGCAACTCATTTCCTCACCATCTGTAAAATGCCAATAATTGTCCCTCTTCTCAAATTTTGAACTCTCTTTACTTGCATTATTATCATCCGGAAAATGTTCAACATCCCAATCTTTGGCCATGAGCACAGCATTTGAAGTTACAAAGGATCCAGAATGCAAGAAATGACAAAGGCTAAAGCTCTCTGTCTGCCTAACTGAACCACATTCAAAATCATGCTCTTCAGCAAGAGGATTTTTCCATGGTGAAAATGATTTTGTAGAAGCTCCAGCAAGAAGATCAAAATATGCTAGTCCTGGGGGAAACAGCTGAGCATCCCGTGCCTCATTCAGCTGCAAAGTGCTTGGAAAGACATCAAATCTTTGTTCACGGACTTCAACTTCTGGAATATCAACACTTTTATAAGCATCAAGTCGTCTTCTTTTGCTTCTAAAGCTATCAATTGAAAATTCAAATCTTTCCTCGCTCTCAAACACAGCCCCATCAACTGATAGGTTCCTTCTTGAGATGCAACTACGCAGAAAAGTATTTCTGCTATCTTCATTAGTATTTAATTCACTGCCAAATCCTAGATAATCTGAAGAGGATTGATTCCTATTGCATTGGTTTCTCTCACCAAATTCTAGTTCAGAGGGTTCATCCAGCCAATTCAAGCTTAAAATATGGTTCTCCGCATGACGATTGGATCTTTCTCTAAATGCAAATCTCTTTTCCAAAAGATAATCAGTTGGCAGCCAGAATTTATGATCAGATTTGAACAGATCATTCTCACTTCTTTCGGAAAGTTTCATTGTCTGCTGAGAGAAAAAGACATTTCTCAGACAAATGGAGGGTAAATCGTCAAAAACAAAATCCTTACTAACATGTTGCTCACCTTCTGGATCATTCATGTAAAATTTAGATGAAACTCTATCACGCCCTCCATTAAACATGTCATCGACTTCCTTTCTTAGAACTCCCAAGGAAGAAGAAGTAAGATGATGAGAGGACTGGTTGTCTTTAATCCCACACTTCAATGGTACAGGTTCATGGTTACCTATCAAATCAAACCAACAATGTTTATCAGAAAATAGATAATTCTGTTATAAAAAAAATATTTTTACATTAAATTAATCAACTGAGATATATTACAACAATAAATGTTCCACAAAGTTTATGTGATAAAAAGAATAGTAAAATGTAAAAAGTGAGATAAGTTGGCTTGGATTTAGATTTCATAAATGATGAGATGTTTAGCAATTAGGAATAAATCATACCATCATCTACTAATGCCAGGTTTTCACATTCATCCCAGATTTCATCTTTCTGGAATACACCATCTCCATGACTCAGCAATTCTCCTGTAATAGTGAACGTATTTTAAAAAAAAAATCAAAAACCGGTTTACACATGCAGAATTAACCAAAATGAGACAGATAAAAGGGCATACCACTTCCACTCCAAAGTTGTTGAATGGCTTTCTTAATAAAAGCAAGTATAGGAACCCAATCCTGGCCAAAAGAGCATGCAGATAGTGAGTGGCAGAAAGAGAGGTACAGATTGCAGATCACCAATAATATTAATTTACTAATCATAAATATACACCACACAGGGGATGAATTTCTCATTTTTCCAACAGCATATAAATCAATTACAACTTCCGGCAATACCACAAGCTTGGAATGAAAGGCTATTCGATTTCACAAATTATCCCTTCTGCAGAGGTCAAAGACCCTTGTATAAGAACAATCTTTGGCCATTTGATCTTGTTACGTAAAATTAGCATAATTTTTGGGCTTTTCACAAGAAGCATAGTGTTTTCTATGCTACTCTCACAAAGAACTCTGAAGTTAAGGTTGAAATCAGGATTCACAATGTTATTATATGATAAGCAGCATTTTGTTAGCAACCATTTCTCAACCCATTAGATGTCCACATATGACTCCTAACACCGGATTGCATTTAGAATGCATTACTCAATAATTAAAATTCAATGAATTCTCCAAGTGCATTGGGACACTGGTAGCAATAAGGCCCAGGTGAAGATGCTGTAGCAGCACTTATTGCTTATAATAGGAGAGTCTTTGACACCGTATAAACTTTCAGAAGAAATAAGGCATGGCTATTTTCATATGCCTGAGGACATTGCAACAATATAAATAAAACAATCAATAAACACATTAACATGGTTAGTAGAATTAATGGTCGACAATAAAAGCATTACCTTAAATTCGACATTTGTCTTCGATGGCTCAAAGCTTAGATCATAGAAAGACAATGGGCAACATAAATTCAGAATATATGCTGGATATGTTTCAGGCCGATGTCTCTTTCCTTTTCCAGACAAGCTACAAGGGTTGAATGGATGCATATCTTCAATCAAAGTGGAAAAATTATTTATTAACCTGTGGATAGGACCTTTGCAGACAAACCGTGAATTGATATCTGCCGCTGTCAAGGATTACAACTAAAATTAACTCCAAATTGCAGCACACATAGGATAAAACTTGGCACTACACCATGCATATTTATATATGGATACAAACATAGTGAAAAGCCTGCAAAAGAAATAGCATTCTCCCATAAGAAATGACTAGAACTCACAAAGTCACAAAGGAGAAAGAAATCTAAGTACTTTGACTCACTAAACAAGAAAACTTTACCTTGATGGCAAAACCATTACAAGGACCAGAACCATATCCAGAAAGCTTTAATGCACCATCAGTAACATTCACTTCACAAAGAGAATCGGAATCTTCAATCCCAAATCCGGTCAGCAATCGTGACAATGTGGAAGAAGGAAGAGCATGTAGAAGCACATTCTCACTGAATTTGTGGGAGAAAAAAAAAACCATAATATCAACAAATAGTTGACTTTGACCAGATATTGCAAATATAAGACAACATATACCTTTCTGTATCAACAACTTTCAATGAAACCTTAGGATTTACAAGGGCAATTCGGTATACACATTTTTTGACGGAGTCCTTCTTTGGGCTTCCAATTTGAAAATAATAAAGCACAAGAGCATCAAATCAGCCGAGGAAAATGGAACATGAAAGTTACTCAGATTTTGGCAACTATAGAAGAAATCGCGAATCGATCAAACAACCTGGATTTCATGTATTTCTTCCGAACTGGCTGATTATAAAATAAATCACGGACTACGACTGTCAAAATACATGAAACATTATCACAGCGAGAGATATATCAAGTAAAAATAATAATAAAACATAAGAGGAAGAAGGGCCTAAACGTTAGCCAAAGAAGATTACCTGTTGTGCCGACATCTTTCGTATCATCATTGATTCCAAGATACAAACACTTTGAACCCTGAAGAGGGGCGTATATCAGTGAAAGGACATACTTATACAGATGAAAAATTAACAAAAAAAAAACTATTCTCATTTCAAATAGGAAAAAAAAATCTGAACCGTAAATTCCACGAAGACCTTTATAATCTTGCGATATCCATTTGGCTTCCCACAAGTTTTTGTCAAAATTTACAACAAAGAGACATCAGAAATGGAAGCCAAAGCTTCTCCTCGAAATCCATAGCTCCTACTGGGCTCAACGGCACCAACCGAATCATGAAGCTTTGATGTTACTATTCACACATAAGAGAATTTAGCATTATCCAGTTCCTAGATCATAAATTATTATACATAAAAGATGCATCAAGTATGGAGGCTCATTCATTACATGTTCTAAACAATGCTTTTCCCTTTTTTTTTTTTGATATGAGAAAAGGAAATATCAATATGATATCAATGCATGATTTGCTCCATAACACCTAAAAGATTATCTGAAAAGGCATATATATGTTTCAACCAAATGAAGTTCATAGAAACTAAGGAGAATTTATGACGGTACCATATCTTTCTCCCACCAGTACCAATCCATCACGAGAGATACCAAATCCTGCAATTAATGAAGTTAATTAAAATGCAAATGAATAGTGCATAACTTTATGGAGCTTCAATGCTAAAAGAAGAAGATGACTCAGCATCATCCACCACCTTAACACTACAACTTCCCACACTTACGTAAACAGACACCTGAGAGCAGACATGAAATCAGAAACCCTTGCCATACCCATGATTCAGCATTGAGTGAGTATTCATTCATAATTCATAATGGAAAAAAGGAAAAAAAAAACCTTTTCATAGAATGCAGCATAGCAAAGTAGTGACTAGTATTGAAAAAATCCCCATACAAATAATAATAAAAAACGAAAAAGAATAAAGAAAGCACCTTGGTTGCAGCAGCATCCAAGCTGTTAAAAATAAGCTCCTCCACAACTCTCGTCAAGTCATAAACTATAAACCCGGAACGTATGGAATTACGAAAGCTGTCCGACAATGCCTTCACACTCCCCATCACCCTCGATTCTCAACTGTAACTGCAATTACCAACAACCCAATTCTGCTAATTCACCACCGCAAAGCTCGGCACTGCAATTCGATCCCCAGTTGCTGGAAAAAGGGAATTCCGTCAAAAGGGTGGGCGTTTATTAGTGTGAGAGGAGGTGCTTCCGCTTTGAAAAGGTCAAAAGGCCAGAAAAGGCGGTTACTTTATATAATATAATGGGGAAGCCGGGAAAGAGTCGATATAAGTGGGTCCGGGTGCTTAGGTTAATTTGTTTTTCTCTGAAAAGATTACATTAGAATTAGAAGAAATGGGTGTAAAAAAATAATTCAACCAACCAACCAACCAACCAACCACCCATTTTTATAATAATCGGAAGGAAGAAATTAATATAAAGTTTTTTGTTGAAATCAAATTAATATAAAGTTGAGTTGAGAGTGGATAATTCAAAATGGTAAGAATTCAGACAAGACAAGATTCCATACCAATACAATACATGCGAAGAAAGAGATGTGAGGAATGTATCCGTTTTGGTAAAAGTGAAAACTCAGGGTTGGATTTGAGTTCTACAACCATTAATTTAATCCCATTTATTTATTTATTTATTTCAGACAGCCCATTTTTCATTTAACATTATATAATAATAAATATAAATAAAAAAAGAGGATCTTCTGATTTTCCTCGCAGCCTGGATTTCTTCCCTTCCTCTCTCTCTTCTCTCTGAAACCAAATAAAGCAAAACCAGAACACAAAATACAAACCCTAATTCCAACTCGCCCTTTCTTCAATCTCTCTCCCGCTCCCAATAACTCTAACGCCTGATCAGGTGCTTACAATTCAAAATTCAACTGCTTTTCTCTTTCTTTCCATCTATGGTTATGTATGTATGTTTGTATATGTGGGTTGATTTTTTTTGTCCAATCCACGTTATGGCATCATACACTCTCTGTTTGATTTGCATAATTCTAATCAATCCAACCCTCTGCATTGCAGTTTCCTATTTATTCCTCTTTGATTCTCTGCTTTTGATCCTGATTGTCATACAAAATGGGGTCTAAGCATATCATCTTACCATCATGATTCTGTTTTTGCCTGCTTTCTGTGTTTTTTTCATTTCATCTTTCTCATCATTTGCTTAATTTAGTTTCTTTGATGCCTCTCTCTGCATGTTTATGTTTGAAAGACTGCAAATTCATTTCACTTGTGCAGGTTTTGCATTGTGTTTCTTAGGACACTTTGTCTGACACATGCCAAGTAATCCTCCAGTTGAATAGTTGCCTGCGTGGAATTGAATTGGACTTCATATCAGTTATTCTTTGTTTCATCATTCTTTGAAATACTGAAATTTGTGTTGGGTTCTTTTAGATTCATAAAATAGTTTTGCTTTCTGATTGCAAAATCAATGGTGTGTACATCGATCATGACCTGAATTCGAAACAATAGGTCAACTGATCATCTCGATTTGCTTGTTAGGGTTCCATCATTCGGTTAGGGTTTCATCATTGGGTTAGGGTTGATTCCAAATCATCTAACGTTCTCTCATTGTTTTTAGCAGAATGAAGGTGGCTGGAGTGGTTCCATTACAGTGGTAGAGAATCTGAGTCATTTTTCCTGACGGTTTATAGGGATTGGTAGAGGATAATGGAGGCTAATATATGTGAC
>CAODLS010752238.1:0-14568 GCA_948243855.1 Flueggea neowawraea
TCAAGGGATGGTGGGTGGGTTGGGGTGGCTAAGTAAGGTGAGCAGGGAGCGGCATATCCGGTTCCTCAGACACAGGCAAGTGGGTGTTGTGATCCATCTATTTGTGTTTAATTTGAGTTCATGTACTTGGAGTCACGTGGAAGTCAAATGTGATGATGTGCCTATAATTATTTTTCCAAACTGCACACACATAGGAATATTAGGGGTACATGTTTAGAGCGGCGTTTCCTCCATTTAAGATGAGACAACCAAACCTTTCAATCCTTGTTGTCACCCCCCGTTGGTCGTGACCACACAGGATGAGCGAGATGCTCGCTGTGGAGTTAGAACCGTGGGACGAGGGGCAGTAGAAGGTGTGAGTATGTGCCCCAGATGTTGTGTCTATCTTGAGTTAGACATGACGACCCAATTAAATTTGGAGAACTAAGACTTGACTATGACGGATGAACGTACCATCTTGAGCACCACACTGGTCGGGAGCTGTCCCCGCTCCCCTGATGAGCCCACGAGAGGGCGAAACCAGTTACTATCGAGACTGATCAATGCTTAACCTCGGAAATACGGGAGTCCCGGAGTGCCGCACGGAGAAATCCCTGCGTCAAAACTCTGACCCGTGACACTATGCTCTAATCATTTCTCTATTTGTACTAGCACACCCTACAAAGCCCCATTTTGTTTTCGTCCACTTCATTTTAAGTAGTTCATCAATCATTGAAGTCAGTTCAGTCTTACACTATTAACCACAATTATTGTGTTCACCTCTTTTATACTTCCAAAAAGAAAAACAAAAGATAGGGCCAACTCTTTTCGGGGTGAGGTGCTGGAGAGAGCCGCCAATCCGCACAACTCTTTGTTGTCACGTAAAAGCCCAAATCCAAAGCTGGAACCTTAGATACCCATCCATATTCTTTCATATGCCTTTCTACCCTTTTCTTTTTCTTTTTGTCCAACCTTGGACATCCAAAGTTTTGTTTTTTTTTTTTCAATTTTCTTTTTTATTGAACGCTGCTTTGATTCGTTCTGTCCACGAACTTCGGAGAACATATACACAGAAAAACCAACCCATTTGTCAGAGATTATGATCTGGCATATGCGAATAATCAAATATTTGGTTTAGGAATCTTTGTCCGCATATTGGGATGCATTTTCTTAGCAGATCCATCTCTACTTTCACTCGACGTGTGTTCAGTGCCCCCCGCATATACCTGGTGCCAGGAGGAGACTCATGTAAGAATGTAGGTCCCACTGGCAGATTCAACCACCTCATCTCTGAGTCTCGGCCTTCACCCCAACCAAAATCCATAGCTTCAAGTTCTCATGCTTTTCTTTTTATTTTTATAATTTGGGGTTCCTAATTATCACAACCTCTCAAGATTCCACTCATAGCACAGTGATCGCTTAGCTCCTTCGCAAAACCATCATTACCCACACAGAATCAACCACCCAAACAGATCCATTCGGCCGGTTCTAAAACCCCGTTATCTTGAGTTGCCAAAGACCGGCTAAGTCCGCTCCTACGTGCCAACAGCAAATTAGCCAGCAACCATGCCGCATATTACACGGGTCAGGTGCCGGTCGCCATTAGCCTTTTTTAACCAAATGGCGGAAGCTTATTATTCATAGTCAACTTTAAAAATCATGAACATCAAACTTTCTACTCAGTTCCATATTTAGATTGATACAACTATAGTTGGTATTACCACAGCCCAGAACTGGCAAACCCTACCTTAAAAGCATAATATTTGAACAATAACAAAGAAGATAATCCTAGAATCTATCAGTTATGTTTTCCACCGCTCAATCTCTATACTAATAATAACATCCACCCATGAAACATTCAAAAGGTTGAATATGTAACGCACATTTACTCAATCAAATCATCATCATCATCCGGGAGAGGTTGACTTGCAGCCGCTAGTATTTCAGCTTCATGCCTACAGAAAAAAAAAAAGACCAAACAAGATTAGGAAAAGTAATAGTTTAATACATCCTCACAGCAAAATCTAAACAAGATTAGGATCTTCATGACTTGTTTATAAGTTGTTGATTTTTATGTTTATACATTATTTATATGTTATTTTTAAATTTAATGTGTCTTATTTATATGTTGTTTATATACAATAAAAAGATTTTAAATAAATTCTAAACAAATTTTAAATAAGTCAAAAAATGAGTAATCCTAAACTAGATATAAGCAAGCTCGAAAACTGTAATTTGCAAAGTTGGTGCGGAATTTTTAATTTTGTCTTGCAAGTAAGGTGCTAACTCTTAATTAACGAATACGGATACTCTAATGTGTAAATGGCCGTAAGTTTTGTTGGTCTCATTTTCGGGCTTTCCTTGGCCCAGCCCCAGCCAACTAGAACCGAAAGAGGAATTTTTTGGTCGAAAGGATCTGGGGAGAAATTAACTTCCGCCTCTGGGCGTAATGACAGAGAAGCTCTGAAGCCGCCTTATAATGACATCATCACCGTCGGATCGGTGAGTTTATTCGGCTGTTTTCTTTTTGATAGATTAATTAAATATTGCATAGTGTTAATTGTGGTTATGGAAATTCTGGTTGTGAATCTACACAGAGGCAGCAGTGGCAGGTAGGAAGCAAAATAACGGACCTCCGTTCAAGTTCCTCGTTCCTCTCGTCTATGCGCCAATACTTCCTCTCAGTAAGCTCTTCTTTGATTTCAATTTAGCTGCTTTTTTTTTTCAACGCGTTTGGCTTTATTGACGTGTGTGATTTCGTTATTAGCTCGAATTACTCTTCGGAAGAATCCGGTTGTGAGGGACCTTTTGTTCACGGCGGTGCTTGCTGGCGCATTTGCTCATGGCTTTTACTTGGTGTATCCTTTTCCTATTTTTTCTTTTCAAACCGGATCTGATTCTATTGTTCTTTTTATGATAGCAATACTACATATTGATTCTATTGTTCCTTTGATCCTTTTCCTCAATTCTATACTAAACCTATTTTATACACGCAGACTTGGTATGTATCTTAGTGATTCTCATCATTATTGTTATACACTTTAGTTGTCATATAATGCCATTGATTATCAATAGATCTCTTTCTTGTCTAGGCTCAAAGAAGTTTATGTGGTTTAGACTCTAGTGTATTACAATTAATTGTAGAGGGGAAGAACGAGAGATCATGTTGAATTTGTCGATAAATTTGTGAACTTTCTTGTGGGACCTGCAATTTTATATTATGTTTTGTCAGTTGTAGATTCGATTATATGTTGCTTAGGCAAGTATTGAAGTTGATTTCAATTAGTCTGGATACTAAGTGTAAATGTGTTGTGGAAATATTGTCTGATGCTTGTAGGGTCCTCTCAAGATTTTAAATTCTAAATATGGTTGCTATCTCCGTCTGTATTTGATAGGACAATTTTGTGGGTATGGTTGGTATCAAAATTATTTTTTGCTCAAGCCCTGAAAGTTGTTTTTTTTTTTAAGAGCCCTGAAATTTTCTGTTGCTTCTCCTAGACGAAATGTTCAGAACTGATCTCTATGACATCGAGAGCAAGTGAGTTCATGACAGCTGATTCAGAAGTTTGATGATTTTGCCTCCTTTCTACCAATTGTTGTATTGGTTAGTCAGTGCTAGCAGAAGCTTGGCGTTGTCACAATGTTATGGCCTGCTCATTGAGAAATTAATATTGTATTCTTCTGTTCTTTTCTTTTTCAATGAAATGTTAACTGCAGCTATATTCTATTTTTTGGATCAAAAGTCCAAAACTGAATCTTGAAGTCTTAGTTTTTAGTAAAAATATTGTGTAGGTGAGGAAACTGAATTTGAGAAATATCATTGCAAGGCTTTGATTCTGAAATCTGAAATCTTTGTACTGAGCAGTGATCATTACTAGAGTAGCACATCATATAATACTGTAAAACACGATGTCTAAAAACGGTAAATCCCCTTATCTTGACAGACAATCTGTAGGTTGTGCACGTATGTCTAGCTAGCTTGGCCTTCACTTAAGTTACTGCTGTTGCCAAGACTGGTGCTTACTGTGGTATGGCATTATCTTGTTCGATAGGTGCACTTTCCCTTCTACATTAGTCGGTTTGGCTGTATATGCATCTTAAGGAATCTCGTGATTTATGGCTTATTACCTTCTAGGTATATATACTTATCCGTTGATTAATTTGCCATGTGAATGCTTTCTTGTCTATGGTTGCCAAGATGCTTAACAGAACCGCGGGGATGGAGATGAAAGCACCTTCAATGGCCTTGGCCGCACATGAATTCAATATATGGCCGTTTCGAGTGATTCTGTGGTTCCTTGATGCATTATGTTTAGAAAGAAAAACAGAAAGAAAGAAAGATAATGTTAATATATTTAACTTATTCCATCCAAGTACTTGAAAAATGATTAATTGATGCTTAAGCAAAGGTACTGAAGTGTTGTGCAAAAATAATTGTTACTTAATGCATGTTAAAGTTGTCGCTAGACTGCCAATTAAAAAAGAGGAGGAACTTGTGAGTTGTGACACACTAATCGGAACTTAGAATGTTTTAAGAAAAAAAAATTAGAACTTTAGGTATTGGAGTATCTGGAGTTTAGAGACGAGTGAGTGCAGGATTCAGGGGGCGGACATAAGTCTAATGCTCAGTTTGTTCTGTAATAAAATCGTTTTTGTTGCGTTTTATTGGGATAGCTATTCTTGAAATTTAAGTAGTTAAAGAGGTAAATATGGCCCCAGCACAAGTATATGCAGTCTCCGATGTTTGGCATTTGATGGAAATTAAGATTAGCTAAATTTTGTTCCAGCCGTAGGCCTATTCAATCGAAGGAAGAAACAATGAGCAAGGTAGAGGTAGACAAATGTGTCAAAATCCAATCTCAAAACAATTTGATGGGCGGGACCACCTTTTTTTGTTCTTCCTCCAAAGCACTCAAAGCAATGTTTCTCACACTCTTCTGAATTGCGCCTTCATTTCTATTTCCGCATTATACTACTCCGTGTTTCTATAATTAAGCAAGACTATAACTCCCAGATTTATCGTTGGTTCAAAAGTCCGGTGAAACACGATTGAGAAGGCCAAAACCAAGTTGCAAGTTGCTACCTAGTTTGTTTTCTTAATCCATATGATTCTGAATTAACAGATGGTTGATATTTACAAATTAGCTGTAGAACGGCACATACAGACAATTCAACCCCATCAATGATGAAGAAAAAGCGTAAATTTTCTTGCAATAATCGAAAAAATCCATGCGATGAAGTGTCCTTCTCGCTGGAAGCAGAATTCTCCAAGGTTGAATAAGCATCGTTGAACGCCCACCTTGCGCAATTTCATTTTACCTTTTCTTCTTTGATTGATACGGACATCAACACAAGGGACACCGTACAGCGGGGAAACAGGAATTGGAATGTTTTTTTTTCCGTTTATTTTTGTTAAAATGAAGATAATTTTCCCAACGGTGGAGAAGAAAAAGAAAATGAAGAATTTTCGCAAGGTACAATTTATTGATACACAAGAAACAAGTCGGCAGTAGCATATGATCCACTCGGATTCCAAGTATTATGCCTCAGTTAGTGGTTTATGATCCCATATTCCATTATTACCATTATTAGAAATTTATACTCGGTGAACGACTAATGGGGAAAGAGATTTGCAGCAGTAAATAATTTCAAGCTTTGCTTAATCATAAATCCAAACCATACAATTGTTAAAACCAAAAGCATAGTGATCATCTTGCGGTCCACTAGAGCAGCAAGAAGTGGGTCCTCAACCTTTTAATGTAAATCTGCAATTATTATTGATCCTTAATCCTATGCTTACATTCTAATCTGCAACATGTCAAATCACCATTCAATTAAATATTAACCAGTTTCAAAAAAAAAAATCAATTAAATTATTAACAAGAGGCCATTTTTATCAGCACAACCAACCAAGCAGCACCGGCATTTGCGCAAGTGATTTGAAATAAAACACAGAATAATCTAATTCTTGAGCGTTACATTTTAATACTTTATGTAAACGCTTAGCCATCATCATGCTTAATCCCTCCCTAATCACTTCATCTAAAACATTGGACAAACACGTCAACGGAAATAGAACCCCCCAACTATTTTACAAAAAAAAAACAAAAATAAATTTGTTATAATACAAACACTATAGATCAAGATCGGAGTTGCGCTTAAAATCGGAGGCGAGTCTAGAAGCGATGGCAGAGTGATACATGGCATCGTGATGCGACGACGTGTCGATTGTAAGCATACGGAGTAGCTTAGCTTTCTCCTCAGTGAAGCAACCGGGAGCGAATCGAGATCTGGACTCTTTGCTAGACTCAGATCTGCCGTCTTTCTTCGCTTCCTCCACTTTACTGCTAGAGTCAATGTAGTCGGGATGGGAGGACCAGCCGAAGAGCGGGGTCCACCAGTTGGATGAGCTTTTCCGGGCGGTCGGTTCGTTCCTGTGGTCTCATAGGAAGGAGATGAGAAGTCATTTGGAGGGTTTATGTTTTGGCAACGGGCAGGAAAAAGCGTTTCTGGAACTGTGTGTTTGGTGAGAGAAAAAGCGAGTGTGTCAAGTTATGGATTGAATGAGGGAGTATTTGAAGAGAGGGCAGAGAGGGAGGCAATTGGGAACAGATAAGATCGGACACGTGGAGGTTTCATTAAGATCCGTGTGTGTCCTCTTTTCTCTTTACTTTATTGCTTTTTCACCGCTTGTTTCGGTTTTCCCGTTGTATCCGTTTATTGACTTTGTAAACATTTTCTTATTTCACTAAACTACCCTTAAGCCGAAGCTAAAATAACAGGGGAGACACGATCCTTGTTCACACATTTTGCTTCATTGTTTGTGACTGTATATATTTTTGGGTATTAAATTCTTGAAACACCAACAAATTGGGGAAAGAAGGCGGATAAGAAAGAATTCAAGAATAGGATTGGGAATTAGGGATGGGAGTCGGTGAGACGGTCCCTGAAGTTATCTCACGACATGTTTGTTCAGTATTTTTATTGTTATTTTATTAAAGTTTCTAATTTTTAGCACATTAGCCTTTTCATTTGTAATTCAGAGACTACTTTAAGAGTCTCGCGGGACGTCTATTCAACTTTTCACTAAATACAATTTTATTTTAATCCCGTTGGAGTAAATTTGACAATTGGATCAAAATGATCAAGTTTTGATTTAAAAAAAAAAAGATTAAACGTCATTGGCCCCGCGTCTGATACATATAGGAGTAAAGACTACGACATAAGAACCCAATAACACGTCTTCATGCCAACAACTAAAATTTCAATACAGAATTTTAACCGCATTACAACCAACGTAATTTTGTATAGTTGGGTGTGGGCGCATAACACAAGCACGTGGCCTTTTGACCTAGGAGTCTCCAGAATGGTCAGCGTGGATGTGATTCAGTTTGATGCGACCTGATCCATGCAAACATGATACGTGTTCGGGTTAAAGAATAGGCGCCACCGTCGCAGAAGCCGTCCTGCTCCTGGCTACGTGGCACAGCAGTTGCATGCAAGTCCTCTATGTGTTTATCTTATCTCAACGCACGTGCCTCCATGCTTCCATGTGGATAAGTGACTCCAAGTTTTAGCCGGATGAAGCCCCAAGAGTTCTAAACACTCTCCCTCATCCTCCAAATATATGGATGATCCTTCAATGGTCTGGTGGTCTGGACTTTGGCAGATATATTGATGATTGACTCAAGAAAAAACACATTGCAGGCTTTAATCTTTGGGCTGTCAAGACACCTTTAATGGGTGCAGGACTATAGTCCAACTAAGCCTGATCTGGTTTCTTTTCGGCCATATTCTTGGCCCTGTACCATTGAATTGAATGGCAAATTGGCAATCAATCCGCCGGGCATCAAATTGGGAGAATTAGCCTTTTATACTAAAATAAAATATTAATTTTAAAAAATATCCTCTAACAATATTAATTTTGAAAAAATCCAGAAAAATAAAACTCATTTGAAAAATGCCACTGCAAATACATTTGGTCTCAACGAGAATGAAAATAGTACTCTAAGAGGAGGTGAATTGGATTTTTAGCAAGTTAAAAACTTAGTCGAAAATCTTTTGCAAATTAAAACAAATAACAAAGTCTTTTATAATCAAAATCAAAATATAAGAGCGGAAGTAATAAATAACCAATTCTCAAACAAGATAAAGCAGATGCAAGACAAAGTAAATAAGAGTAACAGAAGGAGAGTAAGGGAGAGAGAAATCAAAGCCCAATATTTATAGTGGTTTTGTCCTCTTGACCTACGTCCACTCCTCTAGATCCACTAGAGAGTTCAATCAACTATCTCCTCACTTCCGGGTGGAGGAAAACCGTTTACAACAACTTGTTTTTGCGGGATATATAAGTAAACCGTTACACCTTGTTTTTACGGGATTAACAAGAAAACCGTTACACTCATTTTTATGGGTTCAACAAGCAAACCATTTCTCTAGTTTTTGCGGGATCAACTAGGAAATCGAATGTCTAGTTTTTGCGGGATTAACTAGCAAACCGAACCACTAGTTTTTGCGGGATTAACTAGGAAACTGAACCTCTAGTTTTTGCGAGATCTACTAGGAAACCGAACCTCTAGTTTTCTAAGGCTTATTAGAAAACCTATCTACCTCAAGCAAACAACCTTGCTTGTTACAGATTTAATCCCAAAATATTTGTCAGATTAAAACTCACACTAACTCAACACTAAGATAGCAAGTAAATAACTCAAATGGGTTCTAAGGTAGAGAAGAGAGATAAAATGAATGACAAGTCTTAGCAAATATATCTCTTACTTCTCTTTTGTTCTTGGACGTCTATTTATAGCCACTTGCAAGAATATAGTCGTTGGAGCCTCGAAATAGCCGTTGTAAAATGAGACAAATTTTGTCCAGTAGCGACGTCATCCTGCACTACGTGCGTAACCACCATCTATGTGCGTAGAACTTCTTTCCATCTAAGTTTTGTGTGTTGTGTATGCAGGTTTACGTGCATTGCAAGAACTCCAATGGTCTCGGCTTTATATGGATCAACTTCTACGTGCTTTACTTCTTTACTGCGTGCATTGATCTTGTGTTCTGCGTGCATAATGCTACCTTCTACATGCATTGCCCTAATATCCAGAATGTGTGATTTTCACCCAGTGGCGTACTACGTGCATTGCACTTTGTTCTGTGTATGTAGACGTCTGATCAAAGTTTGCACCTTTGATTTTGCATGTGATTTGTGTCATGGAATGTCAGGAGTATTCAAATTCAAATTCCCAATGAGCGTATTGGTTTTGTCAGCTAGTCCAACTCATCTCTTCTGACGCCTTGGTATTTTCATGCTTTATGCGTGACTCACTGTACTGATATTCTCTGAATTCATGTAAGAGAATATTCTATTTTTGAAGTTCTGACACGCTGCAACAGATTTTGGCTTTACTTTGATCATATGTCATCTCCGTCTACGTGCGTTGCATTTGCCTTCTGTGTGCGTTGAGTTTTTCTTTAATGATCATGTCTTTGCTCATCAACGCGCACATCATTCATCTCAACGTGCATATGCATGCCTTGGCTTTCTCCTCATCAATCTGGATGCTCGTCAACTTGCGTAGCAATGTCTATTGCGTGCGTAAAGAAAGATCTGATGCTTTCGGCCTTCACTGTCATACACGTCTACACGCGTTGTAGGCTCTGCTATATGCGTAGAGGTCAATTATGAGTCCTCCAACGTGCTTTGATGACTCATAAGGTCCTTTATGGCTAGATATGAGTAAGTTTGCAACTATTTTATGGATGTTTTGCATTCATCATCATCAAAATTGAACTCAACAGCCACATTCGCAAGAAATCGTGATTTTTTTGCAGAAAAATGAATTTCAGTAAAAAATTATTTAATTTCCCATATGGTCTCCAAAAGTCTTCGAAAGGGATTTTTTTAATTTTTTATAAGAAGTTTGATTTAATTCAGAAGGTCTCTAAAAGTCTCTAAAGGTGTTCAATTCTCACAATTCTTTTTATAAAAAAATTGATTCAATGAACTTTATGTGTAATATATTTTTTTAAATTAAACTCAATTATTTATGTATATATTTACGAATTTTAGTTTATTTAATGATAATTAATTTGGTGTCCAGCGGTCTCCAAAAGTCTCTAAACGTCTACAGAAGATCTCCAAATGTCTACGAAGGTCTCCAAATGTAATCACACCTGCAAAAAATCAATTAAACTCAATGAAAACCAACAAAATCAACCTGCATACATGGACAAACAACACTTTTTAAGGGCTTATGTGAAAAATTTTACAACTAAGGGGCGTTTTGTAAATCTAAAAATCTAACAAGTTAATAGCCCTAATCGTCGCCTTCTTCATCCGCTAGCCAACTTCACCATCACTTCACCATCATCCTTCTTTCGCTGCCAATATACCTACAAAATTCAACAAACAGACGATGAACAACAAAAAGCATTGAGGAGATCCGGAACGACGAGGAATGGAGGTGGTCTTTCTATCAAGGTGTGCATCTCTAGAGCGGTTTGTAATCATTGCTAGGGTTTTGACTAGGAATGAAATGAAATTGAAAGGAGAAAGGCGACGAAGACCGAGAAGAGATGAAGAAAAAGACGAGAAGGAGAGGGGAGACAAAGACCAAAAGCGGTGAGAAAAAAAGAGAGCGATAAACCAGATCTGGAAAGACCGACGAGGAAGAGACCGAAATAGAGAGAGCGTATATGAGGAAAAGAGAAGCAAGAAGGAAGGGCGGACGAGAGAGAGGATGAGAGAAGCGGCGGAGGAGGGAGGGCGAATTCTAGCGACTAGGGTTTCAGGTGAGAGAGGAAGAGAGAAATAGTAAGGAAAGAGGAGAGAGAGAAGGAGAGACCAGGAGAGAGAAACAAGAGTGTGGGAGAGGAGAGGAGGAGAGAGAAATGAGGAGAGAGAAAAAAATAAAAAAAAATGATTGAAAAATTGATTTTTATTTGAGTAAATATGACATTTTTAAGATTACATTTTAAAAAATAGTATACAATAAAACTAAAAATAAAAAATATGATATTCACCTAATTATAAAATTTTATTTTTTTTTTGTCAAAATCTAAATTTTATTTAAGACATGTGCCATAATTAAATCATCAAATTACTACTGTAGGCCTTAATATTAGGATCCGGCGCCAACACTTATGGAGTCCAAACATCAAAATTAAGATTTCTTTCCCTGGGAGATAAAGAACATGTAATTGAACAAAACTGGCAACTCCTCTTCTCAAAATTCGGCTCAAGTCATGGTCTTGGAAACGTAAATATCCGATCTTATAAATTGCTGCAGCCTTTTATACTTGAATTGAGTCTCCTTACTCCCGAATAAAGCTACCATTTGGGCACTTGGTATGTTCAAAAAAAAAAAGCTACCACTTGGTCAAAATTAAAATTATGTATGGTTAAACAAGTAATATGTTTGAATTTTTTTCATAAACTATCATTCCAACAGAATCAATTTTAAGAGAATCAACACAGTATATATCCAGAATACTTTGAATTGCTTTAAAAAAAATACTATTGTGCATTTTAAAATATCAAATTATATATATATAGTTATTTTTTTTTACAATAAAAGATAATTTCATTCATTCAAACTAACAATACATCAATAAAAACATATATTCAAATCTGTTTAAAACCATACGGATGAAACAGTGAAAAAATTCACGACATCCAGGTTAATAATATAACAAATCGGCTTAAAACTTACACATTTGAAGATACTATAGTGACTGGAATACTTATAACTCCAAATCTAGAACATATTGACGATCATAATTTGATTTGTAACTCTGTCGAATTAAATATATTGACTGTCTGAAATTTTGAATTGCTCACAAAAGACAAAACTTCGCAACAAAGACGGTAAAAAACAAACGCCACAACAAGATGGCAAAATCACAAAAATAAATTGATTTAAATCTATGAGAAAGATCCACTTATTTTAGGCCAAAAATGGCAAAAAAATCATCCTTTTTTATTAAAGAAAAATAGAGGGCGAACAAAGTAGAAGAGAAGTTGACAAAAAAAAAGGAGGCTTACATAGTTAAATTATTGAGGTGTTTGTTTAGGTAAATTTAAATTTACCAAATTTACATCTAAAAAATGTGTCACTCACTATATTTTTTTATTATATAATTTACTACATTTATCAAAATTTATTCAATCTATCTAAAATAAATATTGCATTAATATAATTTATTACTAATCAAGATCTAAAGCTATAGCACTATTGCAGCTAAAAAAGGGTGGAGCAGGAAGATCTCACTTAGAAGTTTCAGGGCAATCAGCTACATAAGTAGCTGAATTAAGAGTATCTTCAATAATTTTTTTATATTTATAATTTTTTATTATAAAAACTAATTCTCTAAAATTAAATTCTAATACACTTTTTATATTATTTTTTATCTCTAAAATTAATATAAAAAATAGAGTTTACTCTATATATCTAATTAGTCAAAATATTTTTTATTTTAATTGTCATTAATAAAATTTACACTTGCCTATATATTTTTTTAATCTCCATTCTCATTTAATTATTCTTCTTTTTTTAATAAAAAATTATTATTTACAAATTAAAAAATTATATTAAAAAATTATATTTTTAATTTATATAATTTATAATATTTTTTATTTTTATTAAAAAAATTTAAAATATAAAGAATATTATTAGACATGCTCCAACAACAAGAAGAGTCCACTTGTCTTGTGTATCTAATCAGGTCCCACTTCATATAACTGATTGCAACTTCCAAGACTAAGGAGTGATCACATGCTAAATGAGACAAATTTAAACCCCAAATGATCAGTGACTTTGCCTTCCAAGCTCCTTCGCTTTGTTGGGTTTTTCGGTAATAGTAGTGGCCCAATTATGAATCTTTTCTTTTTAATCATACACTTCAATTATTAGGATTAATTTTACTCACTGCCACTAAACTTTATAATTCAATTCAATTCAATTCAATTCAATTTAGATATAAAAATTTAATTTTATTTAAAATAATCACTGAATTTTCTTAATTTGTTCAAAAAGGTCACTTTGCATGTTTTTAATCAAATTCAGCTATGGAAATAAAAATGGGGTACACATATGTGTTTTTTAATCTTGTCATATGTCACATAAACAATTTTAAACACATTAAATTTTTTAAAATACTTAAAAATTCTCAAATTTTAATCTCTTAAGATAAAAAAACTTTAAAAAAACTTACAAATAAAAGTCGAGAACTTAGAACACATTAAAAATCACAACAGTCTAAGCTAAATCGCCGATGCAACTCATATTTATTTCAATCAAAATTCTAACTTGGACTTATTAAAAAAATCAATAGTGGTACAATAAAATTGTTTGTTCATAGTTTTATATCAATAGAAAAATGTGTACATCATTAAAAATAATGACATTTATCAATTTATTTTTTATAAGTGACACTTATAAATTGGATTAAAAAATTATCCCACGACTTTATAAATTAAACATCATACTACGTAATTGAGGATGAGATATTTTTATTTTAAATAATTATTGTGTATAAAAAATATTATTTCACAAAAATACAATGTATAATAATAATGATAATAATAATAATAATAATAATAATAATAATTATTATTATTATTTAAATATTGCCCCTTAGTTTCTAATTATATGTTAGCCTCTACATATTTTATGTTACTATTTAACTAACTTGAATATCCAAAAGAATATATAAAATCTCTATTTTTTATTATATAATCTATTAAATTTATTAATCCACAATTATTTACAAACTTTATCTCTTAATTTACTAAAAAAATATTTTGATAAAATCTTGTTGGAAAAAACGGTCCACATCTTGACCGACAGAGTTCGGTTCACCCGTCATGGGTAGACCGTTTTTTCCAACATCTCTCACTCGCACATGACGACATAGACATCATCATGTAACATGATTAACACTCACATAACCATGATCGATCCTTTCGTCATACAGACAAATAGACCGTGCGACCAGCATACGATAAATGCATAATTGTTATACATCTATAAGGGATATATAACAGCTCTTTACTCAATCCTGCCATAAGGCGTCTCTTGCAGAACAACTCCATTCTGTCATAGTGTATGCAACAACAACACAATCTGCTGGAATGTATGTCTTTCCCCTAGTTCGTAACCACACAATCGTTGCTTTCAAACTTCTCGATCTCACGAAAGCTTTACTCATAGTTTACACAGCATGTGACAGACCACATGAGAGCTAGCTAAGCAAACTTATGATACTAGTACAAATGCGTCTAGAAACAAACTTCCCCTCTTCCACCAGACAATCCACATGACCAAGTTTACTTGCCCAGCTTGTCACGCTTGGTCGAATCAATCATGACAATTAACGGCAAGCTAAAGTAGCCAAACTCAATTACACGTCTTGAATGTGTTAAGGGTTCTAAGGGTAGGTATTACCGAGAACCACATGTTCACAGCAGGGTCTCACACTAGGAAAAGTGAGATCATTTTTCAATCTTTTCCATCATTATGGTTGTGTATATAGCATACATAGTATGATCATGTGTTTTGGTGTTCTTTCCTTCCCTTGAAGGAACGCATG